>JACJUY010009558.1:18847-32669 GCA_014220935.1 Platorchestia sp. MABIK | reverse complement strand
GCAGTGTGTACTGCAGTGTGTGCTGCAGTGTGTACTGCAGTGTGTACTGCAGTGTGTACTGCAGTGTGTACTGCAGTGTGTACTGCAGTGTGTACTGCAGTGTGTGCTGCAGTGTGTACTGCAGTGTGTGCTGCAGTGTGTACTGCAGTGTGTACTCCAGTGTGTACTGCAGTGTGTACTCCAGTGTGTACTGCAGTGTGTACTGCAGTGTGTACTGCAGTGTGTACTGCAGTGTGTACTGCAGTGTGTACTGCAGTGTGTACTGCAGTGTGTGCTGCAGTGTGTACTGCAGTGTGTACTGCAGTGTGTACTGCAGTGTGTACTCCAGTGTGTACTCCAGTGTGTACTCCAGTGTGTACTCCAGTGTGTACTCCAGTGTGTACTCCAGTGTGTACTTGCGTTCTCGGCACAAAACTTCATAGAGTTCAGGTAATTAAGGAAGATTAATTGCACAGACCAATCAAGCCGGCTGGAGCAAAAGACTTATATTGTGTAGTTCGAAAAACTACAGACGTCTCAACTTGTGAGAAAATTTTATGCTCGAGTATTTGAAATAGTTTAAAATTTGCGGGTGTTACCGGTAGTATTCATAGATTGATTGACCTGGCCAATTAAGAGAAAAGTCTACTTCTCTACTCAAGCACACAAAATGATCATGAAACTCAATTTCGGCAATGAAAGGGGATGCCGAAAAACAAAAATGCGTTGCAATTTTCCGTGTGTCTGAGCTTACGAAATTGCTGAGAAGCTATTATGAATTGCTATGAGAAGCTCATGAAGTTAGAGTGGAAATGTTTTTTTTCTGATAACTTGGCAAAGGAACATGTTTCGTGTTGAACTTTGCCTTTTTTGAATTAGAGACTATCAGAAAGTCTTCTAGAAAGTTGAAATGCTTATTGTTGCGCCGTGCAACTAATTCCAAAAGAATTAGTGGTGTGTTCAGAAACTCACAGAGGTTAATCACAGAAAATTATACTATTACATAATTTAACGATTTATAATGTAATGCAAAGAGATAAAAATATCCTGCGTGACTTCAAACTATTTTTTTATCATTGCTTAACCACTGTCGCACAGATCAAATTTTCCATCTTCTGCCATTCATTAAAAAATTGTGTTTATTATTATCGGCTTTGCTTTAACCCTCAGACGGAAGATTATTGATTAAAAACCAAAGAAGTAATAGAAGTATTTCATTTTCCAGTATTTTCTCTGAATCCTACAGGATTCTCGCACCATAAAGTTTTGGTTTTCTCAAGAGCTTATAAAATGGTGAGGTTTTTTGGACAACGCTCGGTGTTTGAGCCCTTGTCATAAAGCTATTTATTGTTGAAACTCACATACGAACGTCAAAAGGAGCTTTTTAATGAATTTATGCACTCAATATTGGGTAATCATTCTTAAACGAACTATTTCGTGTAACCATTTTCATTTCAGGCCATGATTTTCACACGCTGATTTTCATGTACACATACATATAGCTCGAAATAGAGTAATTATCCATTACTCAGGAATTACATGCATTATTTTTCGAAATACACTAAAGCATTTTAACCCTTTTCCAACTTTGCCACAATTCCATTCGCCTTAACGTAGCCGCTGTACAACAACAACAGGGCGGCTCCAAAAAGTTCGCTCTCTTTCCTGCGTTCTATAACCGAGAGAACTAGCGGCTGGAAGCTGCAAAATGACTTTGGCGAGCAAAAAACCAACACACACCATCTGGTTTTCGGCCCTATTCTAAAGTCTGTTCTCAGTCTATACCTTTCCACAACCTTAGAAACCTAGCAGAAAAAGTACCATTGCGCTGCACTTTAGTCAGTGAAACGATACCTTCTTCTCGAGAAGTTCCTCAAGGTTCTGTACTAAGTCCTCGGCTCGTTTTCTTTCGGTCCTTTATTTTCTTTTTCTGGTGAGCTTCACGTATGTCATTGATGAATGACGTTAGTCAGTCTTAGACAGGCATTTGCATACGCAACCGAGCTACAAAGCTTTAGAGCTCTTTCCAAGGCTCTGTTTTACAAACTGCAGCATTTTTTACTCGAGAGTTCCCTTTTCCAGGAACTTATAGAGCAGGAATTGAGAGTAGTTCGCTTTTTAAGAGGGTGAGACTTTGTGCAAAGTTGAAGGGAATTCTAAGTTTTGCGCCACGCTGTGCGCACTCAAGCAGCGAATGGCGTCCCACGCGGAACTGAACATTGCGAAATTATATTTTTTGAAACCTTGTTATTACCTAGCATCTGCACACAACTGATCCTTTGTAAACAGCAATTTGGAGAATATTTGAGCAATTGGGTAACGGTCTGGTAATAAATTCTAGCGTCAAAGTCACTAGCACAACTGAATCATACATGTATTCAATTTTCTTCTGATGACCGTATTCCCAGCATGCTGGTTCGAAAATATCATTCGTATTGATTGATTCCAAAACTAAAAATTAACTTGGAAAAAAATTTCAACTGCACCAACATACTCCTGGACGTTCGAAAGCGGTTGATCTTGCATTAAAAAAGTAGAATTCGAAGAAATTCCTAAATTAATCACGTGAGCTATCAGGAATTTCGAGAATCAGTTTCCAAGAACTTGGGTCTCATCGTTATCGAGTGCTCAGATATTTTCGGCTTACCTTCATTCAAAAGTATCGATCACGGTAAACATAGGCAAATAGAAGTGAATATTACGGTAAATATAAGCAAACATAGAGTACATATATAGGCAAACAGTCACTAACGTGAATCGTTTCCTGATTCTTAAATGCCGACTTTTTTCTAACAGCACATTAATACACGGAGTACAAACGTTTGCGAAGTTGCTACGGTCGGTAAGGTTAGAAAAGCCGGAGAGCAAAACTGACTTTACTCCTTGAATACGTTTCCAACTTTATTAGGAAGCATGTAAAATGTAATTGCAGGATGTAATGTCACCTTGTGCGCTGAAATAAATTTCAAAAAGGGGCAAAATAGTTTGAATGTTATTCGTTTATGCCGGTGCATAGATAAGCGATATACATAGTGGTGCACATATGTAACCATTTGTACCTAGTATACGTTTTAAAAGTAGATAATTTAGCCTAATTCTTAATAGAAACGCCTTCAATTAACAATTATTTGACTCCTAGTCTTTTCAAAGAAATTGAATTTTTAACCCTTTAACGTCCCAGAGGACATTTCGGTTCTCTTTCAAAACTAGACATAGTGTATTTCTTGTTAAACTTGTTCCCTAGCGTGTTCTTTGAAGTTCTCTGCCACTGAGTGGCAGTTCCTGCCTCATTCTGATACATGTGAACACCTGACGTTAGCGCTAGTTTAAATGATGGTGGTTGTAATAACGATAGTGTGACCACAAAAACACAGAGGTGCCTTTTTAATGATGGTGGTTGTAATGACGATGGCTTGAGTTCAAAAGTACTGAGGCTAATGGAGAAAAGCTAGTTTGTGCAGTAAGGATAAGGAGAATGTACGAATTTTTTACTGCGTAATTTGGATCATATCTTACTCGAGAGTTTGTCAGTCGGATAGTTTTTATAGATAATTAATAATCCGAAATTTTTACTGATTGCGGAACGCAACTTCTAAACTAGAATCTGAGCGCAATTTTTGTGCGCTGAAGGAATAATATTTTTTATTGAAAGGTGCGGCTTCGATATGGAGAGCTAAGAGTTATGTTGAGAAATAGTAGTCAGAATATTTTACTGAATGTACAAAAAATACGAAGAGAATAAGGTTCTCTGAATTTTCTAAAAGAATTTACATTTTATAAAGGCAATAATCATACGTGATCTTATTCACAATCTCTTCGTAACAGGAATAACATTAAATTAATTGCAAAAACATGATTTTTTAAATTTATCGTTTTGTAGATGACTGGTGATTTGAAATAACTGATTTCCTGGGATGCGTGGCATTCAAAAGTCTTTCCCATAATTCAAAAAATTTAATGATTTTGAGAAGTTGATGCAAAAGCTCTAATTAAACTCATATTTCTTCGATTTCTTGCGCTTCCAATAAATGGATGAAGCCGAGCAGTAACCAATTCTCAAGTGCATCGTCTCTCCACGCTCGTATAGTTTACTAATACCATATCTCAAAATTTGGTGATGAATTTTTTTTATTAATTCCAGTCATGAGTAATTTGTTAATTTAGCTGTTGAAATTGATTTAATGATTTGCATGTGTTGTGCGCGCAAATGAAAGATGAAATGTTCGAGTACCATGGATAGCTGCATCGCACACACCTATAACGATAACAACATAGTGCTATGTTTCTCATGTGCATTGTGAGAATGATGTTCTTTTTTTGTTACGGTAAAAAACTCAAAGGAACACTAAACAACATATCAGGTAACTGAACTAATGCTAAATACAACTGAGTAGGCTTCACTCATTCATTGTACTTTTGCAACCCCTACAATTTCCTGTTGTACAATATATTTTTACCCCGTAGGTTATCTAAGAGCTGCGTATGTGTATTGTGTAAACATTGTACGTACACTACATATAGTAGCAACTACAGTATAGTAGTTGTTGTAATATAATATATTTATATTTTAATGATATGTTTTTTACATTATATATATTCGCATAAAATAAATGTTTTACTACATATTTTTGGCTGTAGAGGATAGGCCGCTGTGAACAAATCGTTCATATTCAGCTCCTGTATTTGAAATAATGATCATGTTGCTAATCGACCAAAATTAGATGTGCAAAATGCAAATAATTGTTCAAGATTCCGTAAACATTATTAACTCCTTCACTCCATCAATAAAGTTGTGCAAAATACAGATAATTGTTAAAACTTCCGTGGATATCATTAACTCCTTCACTCCATCAATAACGTTGTGTAAAAAACCGATAATTGTTCAAGCTTTCGTAAATATTATTAACTCCTTCACTCCGTCGGCAAAGTTTGTCCATGATCAATGAATTCGGTCCCTACGGTGAAACTGAGTAAAAATTTTCTCGGAGTTCCACTTCACGGCTCTGAAGTTTAAGGTCCCAGTTGACGTAGTTCGATACTGTAGGCAAAAAAGAGAGAGCTTTTCGAACACTGAAGAAGTGAAGACGGTAAAAAATAGACTCGACATGTGAGATGTCGTGCGCTGCGCAAACTAGCCTCCCTCTACTGGTGACTATGACGAAGGCAATTAAAAGCTTAATTCTGACAATCAGTAGCAAGGCCAACTTCTGGTGCATTAATTGCTTATATTCAGCGGAGAGAAGCTTCAGTTTCGGTTTGGAATGCGAAAAAAACGGGTTCTAAGGTATGGATCTCAGGGATGTTTAGAGGGCTCAAGAATACAATAGCTGTATTTGAAAACTATAGAGTAGCGAATGTTAACGCTCTAGCGTCCAAGAGGACTCTACGGTCCTCTTTCGAACATACCCTCAATATATTGTATTTCTCGTTAAATTAGTTCCCTAATGTGTTCTTTGGAGTTCACTGGCGAGTGGCAGTTCCTTCCTCATCCTGATATCGGGGACTGTCTAATGCCAGCGCCAGTTTAGTGACGGGGGTTGTGAAAACTTTAAAATGAGTACAAAAATGTAGTAAAAAATTTAGTACAAAAATGTAGTGACCTTTGTGAATACGGTACTATGAGTACAAAAATTACGACGTTAGTGGGTTAATTATTGGGTGAATCAGATTTTCAAATGATGGGATTAGCGGAATTAGAAGATGTAGGTTTCAAGATCTGGGTTAGGAACAATTTAAGACATCTTAAAGGTACAGTTCGCAACGTGGGTTCGCTTTTAATATCTTACTCTCCAAGCGTGCACGGCTACCACACCGTAAGTTGAATGAAAATCCGACCTCTGGCGAATCCGACAACCGGGCGCAACCCATTTGGGAGACAGATCATCGAAATTCACATGGTTAGAATAGTTGAAGGTCAAGTAATTAAAAGAAAAGTAATTGAAAGTTAATAATTGAAGGTCTAATGGTTTGAATGATTTGACGTTCAATATGTATAAGAACTTGGATGACGAAGAAAGCAATTGCAGTGTTACTGAGAGCTAAACTCTAGGATTGAGATTATTAGAATGTTCGAATTTTGGACAAGTGAATATTAAATTTCATTAGCACGAGTGATCACGGCCATGAGTGAGTGAATTGACGGGGCAGCAGAAACAAATAACCAGCATTTGAGCATCTGCATGTGAGTTACTCAAACTGAGCTCTAACATTTCTTTTTTACAGCGGCTTTGTTATTTCAGAAGACTTAATCTAACATGTCAGTTTATTTATTAAAATTAAATGAAAAATTAAAAAAAGGTAAAGTAAATTGAATAGTATTAATTAAAAATATCAAATATTATTAATTTCAGCTAATTTACCCCAAAACGAATTAAAAAAATTCAAATATAATTCCCAGAACCCGGAAGTTGGCGTCATTTAGAAATTCAACACAGCTAATATTTACTCATTTGTTTTAATTTTGTTCTTTTCATATGACCTACAAACACTAAAAACAACATTCCATTGCTTCATGTGTTAATTTTTTCAAATAGATGGTCAATGCGAATAAATACTCCATTGCTCCATGTGTTTTAAATAAGGTGTTAATGCGAAGAAAAACAATCCACTTGTACTTTGTACGTTGGCCTCAGTAATAAGCAAATTCAAAGGTAAATTGAATTTTAAAAATTTTCGAGCTGTCAATTGTCATATTAAAGAAATCATTCACAGCTCAAGTTTGAGTTGTCATTTATACGTCAAAAGTTGACGTGTGCTCCGTCGGCCTCTCGGGCACGCCATCAAATAATCGAAACTTTGTCTTTATCGATACTTGGCTGTCCTTCAAAGCTCCTTTTCCGATATATGCGCTTGTTCCTGCGTCTCAATGTCTAACCTTGATGGCTGTGAGCAGCCTCGAAGTCTCTAGATTATGCCCAGAATTACTCCCTCCTCGTTGATGGTGTCTGAGAAAAAATGTAGAACGACTTTGATCCGTGAAGAGGCTGTTATTTCAGGCACCTACATGCCTTTTCCGGGCAATGGTATTAGTGGAATATGTTGGCCAACATATTCCACTACTCCGGGCAGTAGTAATTGTATAATATGTTAGCCAACATACCACTAATCGGGGCTGTATTAATTGTATAATATGTTTTCCAACATGCCACTACCCCTGGCAGTGGTAGATGCACAATGTAGATGCACAATCTTGCCTATCTTGCCTTGGTATGTTTATTTATGTATAAATTCATGTATCTGTTTTGAGTCCGCATCTTAAGAAGCGCTTCTCTGATTTGATTTGGAGGATGCTTAGAAACCGTATCTGTGATACGAGTTTCACCAGTGCACAAAGACAAAAATGTTTTATTTGCTGGTACTATAAGGATGGATATATTTGTTTGGCATCCATATCTGATTGGTTTACAGAAGGAAAATATCGACTGTTGCTATTCCTGACTGCTGTGTACACAAGTGTACGTACAATGTGTCGCACAAAAACTCGAACCGAGTGTTTATTTTCCCGTATCAGTAATACCATCATAAGAAAACCATTAGCATTTCATTTCAAGCAAAATTATGCAGTATCACTGATAACTTAATGATACGGGAAATAATTACGGGTATTACTGATACGGGAAAATAAATACTCGGTTCGGGTTTTTGTGGGACATACTGTATACTACATACGTTATTATGGCCTCTAGTTGAGTAGGGTATGAATAGATGCAACGTTGAAGTCGCAATTTCGCCGTTGCTTATGATCGGGCTTATTCATTGCTTATTCATAAATTTATGAATAATAAATTTTTACAACGAACAAAGGATTTGCTCAATATAATCGGGTTACGGGAATGAAGCGTTAAAGTCATGTAGTAAACAAGGTGAAAATTTTTCAATTCTAGATAGACCTTTTTGGTGCCCTATCAAATTTGGAAAATCCGTTAAGATGAATCTATTTATCAAACACGGGAAAAATTCGACTACTTTTTTCGTGCGGAAAATGGTGCGAGTTCTTTTCTAATATGTTGGGAGAAATTTGTGTTTTTATCCAACTTACGAATCATGTTGGGCACACGCGTTGTATTATGAATACGGTTTTACTTAAGTGACTATTGTACAAAGAACATTTACCTATTTCTCTAATAATGATGTTGATCACACGCGTTGTATTTTGGATACGATTTTATTTAAGTGACTATTGTACAAAGAACATTTACCTATTTCTCGAATAATGATGTTGATCACCAGCGTTGTATTATGGATACGGTCTCATTAACGCGTTGACTGGGATAGGACCCATCGATGAGTCGTTTGAAAAAGTTTTAACAATCTTTTAAAATTAATGGTATTTAATGGACCCTGTTAATGCTTGGTGTTTGTAGAAAGATTAAGAAATTTCGAATTAGAATTTGAGTTGAACATTGACCTTCAGCTTAATCCATCACAGTCAACGTTTAAAAAGTGATTATTTTAGGAAGAAATTTCCCACTGAATCCAGGAAATAATTTGAGGTTCATTAGAAATAATTCCTGCTGCCACCCACTGAGAACATTTCAAGCATCCAAAAAGCATAGACAAAAACATTCATCAGCAAACCTATGTTGAAAAGGCGTTTACGTTCTGACTAGAGATATCACAAATACCAAGTTAAATTTTAAAGAAATTCCCGTTTAATGCTGAGTTCTTCATGTGTGGACGCAAAATAAAAGTTACCCCACACATGCACAGCATTCTTCTCGATCTTTGTTCAGTTTATAAATGTGATTAATTAACTTCCTGTGGAGCCGTGCGACATTTATTCCAGTGAAAATCCGCTCGTTACATACCGGAAATTCTCGCGTCTGCTTCCAGTGAAAGTTTTCCTTTTTTGAGGGTTGTCGAGCGGGTACAGGAATAGAAAGAAGATTTATTCACGCCTTTCCGATGATTCCCACGATAAAAATTGGCTTTATTTATGCATGTAAATTAATACATTTCTGCTACATTTTCCATGTTTCATATCTATTTGAATGGAATATCATAGATACCGTTCAAATGCAGAATGGTATCATAGATACAATTCAAATTTTATAATAACCTAACATCCGCTCACTTTCGTTTACAAGTCAAAAAATATTGCAGCAATGAAAATTGAATTTATTGTTTAAGAAAATGTAACACATCACGAGGAAAAAGATGGTGTAAATTTTCTAAAAAACTTCTTAGCTTGTATTGACAAATAATAATACACAGTTGTTGTTTGCTTGGTTAGTTGTTGCGTGTGTCTGTGACGCTCACGCGGACGCTCAATGACCGTATCTGTGATACGAGTTTCACCAGTGCACAAGTAAAAGAATATTTTAATGGCGGGTACTGTTGGGATGGAAATATTTGTTGGACATCCACCGCTGGAGGATTTATTTAAAGGCAAAAATCGAAACCTGTCATTTTAGACAGGCCGTGTACACCAGTTTGACATTTTCATATCGAAAGATGGGCTCAATTTCGCAAGGGTTTGAAGTCCATTTTGTTACGTTCAAATTCAAGTTGAATCTTTTGCCGATCAATTTGAAATTGAAAACAATTTCAAGAGCAACATCTTAAGAATTTATTATTTTTACCACTCACGCACCAGATTCATTATAATTTTGGAAAAGGAAATCAAATTGTGAGCAAGAAAAATGAAAAATAGTCATTTTTCTTCTGCAATTTTTCCAATTACGTGAAAATATTTTTGATTACATTTCTCACGGACATGTTCCTACAATATTTCTATTTGCATGAAAATGAAAAAATTTCAATTTTTCACGGATATATTCCTACAATTTTTCCATTTTCATGGAAATGAAAAAAATCCAATATTTCACGGAGATATTCCTACAACATTTTTCCCACTTTCCCATTTCCCCACAGTTGAGTTGAAGGCCCTCAGCCTTTGAAGTAGAGCAAGACAATTACACAGTAATTAGCTCAAATTTTTTTTAAAAAACTGAAGCTTTGAACGCTCTTTCAAATTCAAATGCTTGAGCTCAAATGATAGAGCCATTAATTCACTCCTCTCACAGTTTCGAAACCGACGCTGAATGCTGCGAGCATATACAGCAATTTGTCATTAGGTTGTAATAATCAGCTATTTCGTTTTCCGCTCAATACATTTTTTTTCATTTCAGTAATGAGCGCGTAGCTGCACTTGCTATAGTTCAGCAATACGATTTTATTGCTCCACGAAGGAGGGTCTACAGATAATCGTAACGTCCTTTTTACACGTGATCGTGGTTAGCTTGCAAAATTTTTAATTAGTGCCAACCCGAGAGGTTAATTTACCTACTTGTTTTTAAGGATTGTTTCATCCAGAATTTAAAAATTGAAGAGCTCTCACCCAATAAAATATAAATACTTCAGTTAAATAAATACTCCAATTGAAAGATGGCTTCAAATGAATGACTGTTTTAATAGGATGACTGCTGAGGTCCTGTGCAAACTGAAGTTTCACTTTTAAGGTTCTTATCACTGATACATTAACTGAAAACCTACGCCATGCCTCATTAGTGAGTCGAACAATCTCTTGGGAATTCAAAGCTAAATCATTTACTTGTAATCTTCACTTATCATCTTCATGACCACGAGGGGCGAGAAAACATTTGTCATGACAACCAATGACTCTAATTTGTCTCATTGAAAAACAGAGATCGACCTGGGGCAATTATTGCGTTCATTGCCAGTGGAGTTGTTATTGACGCCTCGATTGTGTTTAGGATATCTGCATGCCATTATTCTCTTATTATCTTTGTTCCCAGTCTGACTTTTTCGTTGGAGCATGCATGTTTTTCGCCACCCAAGCGATTCAATTACTTGGGCGGCGAAAAACATGCATGCAGGCGGCGAAAAAGTTAGGCTGGGTGTTTACTTGCTCTGCTGCATGTCCAAGTTATTATAACATAGTGCAAAATTCTGAATTTCAACGTCCTGCGTAGTGAATACGATTAGTTAAAAATGCACATTTCAATATAATTTCCAGAAAGTGGTGATAAACGTAACAGGGTTTATAAACAGTATGCGTATCAGAACAACTGATGTCTCCGAAATGCTTTCAGTAATAACAGAACGAAATTACAAGTTGCAACACACAGTAGAGTAAATACGATTTGTTAAAAACACACGTTTTCTAGGCATTAATTTTTAAAAGCTTGCTGTGAACAAAACCTGACCAAAGGGCAAATACGAATGCTCTTTTGAGTAAATACGATCTGTTCGAAATACTCATTTCTTGGAAAATGATAATTTCTAAAAGTTATAGACGCAAAAGTTAAAGACGCCAGCTGACCAGTGGGTATAACTACCGGGTATAAACAATGCAACAATGGCCTCAGAACAATAGGAACGCTTTACTGCCCAACGGCGCTTTAATCAATTTTCGTCAGGTCCGCATATTCATTTAGCCATTAATGCAGCTGTCTGTCTCCCTCGCCGGCCTCAAACACCTGAGGGTTTGTGCGCAGTCGTGCTTTGCCTCTAGTGAGTTTAAAAATAAAAAAAATATAAAATGAATGAAAATCAGGTTTCTGGTTGTGCAGACTCAGTGTGTGTAAAATATAAAAGGATATTATAAAATGAAACAATGTTTGGTTTTAGGTTGTACAGACTCAAGGATTTGTAAAATATAAAAGAATGTAAGGTTTTAGATTGTACAGGCTAAAATTTGTAAAATGTAGAAGCATGTTAGGTTTTAGGTAGTGCAGACTCATATATGTATAAAATATAAAAGAATATTATGTAATATGTTATACATATTCATGCATGTGAAACATCCGTATATTTTAAATTCGACGATTTTCTCACTTCAGCATTGAAGGTGAAACGTCTGTACTTTGATATGCTTCGAATACAAATATTCTCTTATTTTAAATTCGACTCTCTGACGTTAATTTAAAGGCGAACTGTCCGTCAGTATTTCTAAACGCATTAAAAGAAATGGTCAGCTTTGAGCTGATTGTTTTTCTTTGTTAAAGCCACTTCTCTTCCTGACAGATTTTGCCAATATTCCTAGGATTGCCATAGGGTAAATTATCCATGCGTAGATTATCCAAAGATCCTGTTCCATTGTTGCGAACATTGAAGATATTACTTGAACTGCAGCATTGCAAAGCAATGTCAAATTCACGAACGTTCTATTTTCTCATATCCCCGCATCTCTTCACTATCCCGTATCTTCTCAAATCCCCGCATCTCTTCACAATCCCGTATCTTCTCAAATCCCCGCATCTCTTCACAATCCCGTATCTTCTCAAATTCCCGCATCTCTTCACAATCCCGTATCTTCTCAAATTCCCATATTTTCTCGCCATCCGCTTCTGGCGTCCCATGGTGCAGTTGTCATAAGAATTGTAGGATTGTAGTGAAGTAAAACTTCCGTACGTTGTATCTTCTCACAATCCCGTTCGGGATCCCAATTTTGTTGTCAGGATGACACTGTGGTGTAAATTTTCCGTACTTTGTATTTTCTCGTAATTCTGGATGTTTCTGTTGCAGGTGTTTCCTCTCCTAGAGTCCGTAATCCCGTTGCCGCCATTTTTCCTATCCCAAAGGCATTAATCCCGTTTTAGTTGCTGCTATTTTCCCTATCCCGGATTTATTAATCCCGTTCCAGTTGCCGCTATCTACCTGATCCAGGATTCATTAATCTCGTTTCAGTTGCCGCTATTTACCTGATCCCGGATTCATTAATTCCGTTCCAGTTGCCGCTATTTTCCCTATCCCGGATTCATTAATCCCGTTCCAGTTGCCGCTATTTTCCCTATCCCGGATTCATTAATCCTGTTCCAGTTGCCGCTATTTTCCCTACCTTAGAGTCCTTAATCCCGTTGCGGCAATTTTCCTTACGCTAGAGTCAATAAACCGGCTCACGTTCCCGCTGCCGCAGGTGTTCCCGATCCCGGAGTCGGTGTTCACGGTAGACAGGCACCGGTCCAGCAGGGGCAGGGTGGTGGTCAAGTCTGTCCAGCTCGGGGCCGGGGAGGCGCCGCTGAGGTGCGAGATATCGGGCAAGCCGCCTTACTTCCACACTGATGAGCAGTGGGCCAAGATGGCCGTCGTGGGTGAGTGCTGAGAGTTATTTTGTCACGAGAGTTCTACTACACAGCCCGTCAAAAATGACGGGGTACGATATTTTGCTTGAAAAATTTTGCAGATGTGGGTGACAAACAAATGAATCCATCCCAATAGTACCCGCGATTAAAATATTCTTGTACTAGTGCACTGGTGAAACTCGTATCACAGATTCAGTCATCATGCATCCTTTAAATCAAATCAAAGAAGCCATTTTTTAGGCAGCAGACACCAAACAAATAAACACACCAAAGGCAATATTAGGTTAAATTGTGGGGATTTTATTTTTAAACGCCCTATTTCCCCACTGATCAACAGTAGGCCAAGATGGCAGTCGTAGGTGAGTGGTCAAAGTTACGTTATCATTTCGGGTATTCTTGTAATTCTTGGCTGGTAAGCATGCGAAATGAACTGAGTGAAATTCCAGGATTTAGCAATTTAAAAAGGCGAATTTGAGCATTTAGGCTGCAAAAAATGCACATCACATAGGATAGCCTACTCGACAGAAGAACTTTACCGGCCGGCTGAATCACTACACCGACGTAAATTGTTTCAGAATTAATCAGCTTAAAAACAACCTCCTCAACCACAACCACCTTCCCACCGTATGGCCAATACAGGTCTCACCAACTCCTCAACCAGCTCAAACATAATCACTTCAACCAGCACAACCACAACCATCTCCCCAGCCCCAGCCACCTCCACACCAACACCCAACCAACACCCCACCAACACCCCATCAACACCCCACCAACACCCCACCAATACCCCACCAGCA
>JACJUY010009558.1:0-18825 GCA_014220935.1 Platorchestia sp. MABIK | reverse complement strand
ACCAACACCCCACCAACACCCACACCAACGCCCCACCAACACCCCACCAACACCCCACCAACACCCCAAAGCCACCCCCCGGACGGGGAATAAGGCCGACTACAGCGCCGCTGCCGGCAGATCGTTGCAGAGGCCGCTATCAATTTCTTCTGGACCCAGTGCCGTTCGACAGAATTTTTTTGCCCCTTCCGGTGGTGCCATTTGCAGACGCCGGCTTTTTGGGGCCCGACTTACGACATCTTACAGCCTTTGATTGCACCTGAGGCCTTTTACGGCTTACATTTCACGGCCCTTCATTGCTTTTGACGCCTTTCCTGACGTGTGGAAATGCTGTTGCGTTTCTCCAATTATGTACGTATCTCTTTGCTGTTTGCGAACGCTTCTCAGGATTTGCGAGTCGAGATATTTCTGTGTTTTTCAGACCCCTTCTAAAGCGTTACCCGCGGTTGTGAACGGTTGATTTAGTGAGGTAGGAAGTAGCAAAATTTGGAAATCGTTTTTTTTAAGGCTAGCATGCATTTTCATCTTTCCTAAAATATTTGAGAATGCAATTGCACGATACCATTTCACCTAGTACGTATTATAACAGTTATTTTTTAAAAAGATCGTGAAGCAGATGAAATATCATTCACTTATATCGGTGTGTGAATAAGCAATTTACCGAGTGCTACACAAATGGCCCAATGCGCGGGGAACGTGTTTAGCAGGTGACGCTCATATGCACTTCTTGTAATACTATTTCGTATGTCACGTGCTCAAAACATATGGAAGCGAATTTCAAAGTTTCTCAAAACCATAGATGATGGCAGTTTCACGAAGCTTGCATTCACGAATATAATTACATATTTTGACCATCATTTCGGTGCCATGCGTGATCACCAGGAGTGTTTTGGCAACCCAGAAGCTACTGTGATTCAATGCAGTTTCCACGCAAGTAGCTTATGCTGAATTTTCTTACGATTTCTTCATACTAAGGAGGGATTTTTTCCAATTCTGTCAAAGTTCCAATTCTTTCAAAATTTTAATTCTGTCCAAAAGGCTCCAATTCGGTCACAAAAGATCAAATTCCCTGAAAGCAGTTCTAATTCTGTCAAAATTGTTCTAATTTTGTCAATGCGCATTAAATTTTATGGTCATAAGTCATAAAAATAAAAAGTCGATAATCATAAAAGTCAACCAAAAGTGTGGGAACAAATCCATGAAGAATACAAGCAATGATCAGCCATGTTAGGGAGAGGAACACCTGCATTACGCTAATTAATTTATGCTCGTGTTTTTATACGCATGTATTCATATTTACGTTTTTATACTCATGAATTTATACATTTGTATTTATGTACATGTATTATAAACGTGAATATATACACATGTAAATATTCTCATGTATTTATACGCATGTACATATACTCATGTATTTTTTTTGCAAGAATTTATACACATGTATTTACACACATGTACGTATAACAAGAATTTATACACATGTATTCGTACACGTGTATTTACATGCATATATCAATAACAGCAAGAGAGTTTCATTTGTGAACCACTCCTCAGCCTACCGACCTACGTCGAGCGTAAGTTAACGGAGCACAAACATGAAATTGCTCAAGTCGAGCGAGATTTTTCCCTCCTGTTGAAATAGTTACTTTCAAATGGAATATGTTCCTTGAGTGGCATGGCCGTTCTGCATTTAAATGATGCATTAAAAGTAAATACTCCTAATGGAACAAAAATTAAACGAATGCCGGATTTAAAACATGTAAATAAGAAGCGCTTCACAAACTGCTAATTATACGGGGAAATCGATGAAAAGAAAAGGGTGTACAATTTCCACATGAGCCTCTTTCACCAGTTCTGCGATGCCAAGTCAAATTTTAAAATAATCTTCGCTGTTGTATTGCTACGGTTGGCAGCGTAAGTTAATGCAAGTGGACTTACGCCGTTAGCTAAACAGCTACAATCATAAAAATCGATTGAAAATCCAGCTCCTCCACCGCAGACGCTTTGAAACACCGAGCTCCTCAATTACGGTTTTCTTTTAGTAAACACTAACTTTGAATTGATTCAAGTGCGCAAAATGTTCGTTTAATTTCATTACCTGGCATCGATTTCAAGCCACAATTATTACCACATAAAAAATAAACATCAACTCACCTTCTGCGAGACCTGCGACCTCTCTAAATTAAATGAGGAAAAACCTAGCACCTATTACTTCAATCACTGTGTTTCGTGTATTTTACATTGCTTTTTATCAGTAGTTGAGTCACTGCGTCTCAAATGATTAGAAATTTAGGTATTCTAACGACACACCTCTCTCTTGTATGCGTGGTCACCGTGGCAAAGTGGTTAGAGCGCGCACTTATCATGAGGAGAGACTCCGGTTCGACTCCCGGCAGTGTCAGCTCGGTGTATCTCCCCCTCGAAAAAAAAGTTGAACTTCAAGCATATTCACCTGCTTGACTAAGTGTCGTGAATGAGTACCGGCTTGGCCGCAGGAATATGTCCTGTGAAAAAAACACACGTACAAATTAGGCCTATGAAAAAATATACGCACGTGTGTTAGTTACATGTTGGACAAACATTGTGCAATGGAATATGTATAAACCTATATGGACTAAAATATCAAATATCTGTAATGAACATTTGATAAACTCATTGTAAAGGCGTTTGTTACAAGTTTAAAAAATTGTAGAATTCGAAACCGGATTGCACTAAAACGTCAAATATCAGTACAACGCTAGTTGGGATTATTCGAGATGTTTATAAATAGGCGTTAGTAACAAGTTCGGAAAACAATTGTCCAATAACGTATGTGTAAGCCTGATTGGACTAAAACATGAGATGTCTTTAGTGAACATTTGTAAAAATGGGCGATTGATACAAGTTAAAAAACATTAAAAAACAGTGTAAAATGCAAATATATAAGCACAATTGGACTAAAACATCAAATATCCGTAGAGGGCATTTAGAAAATGTACGTAAGACAATCAATTACATGTTAAAAAGCACAATTGAACAATGGGTTCTGAGTTAAAATGGCACAATCGCACAATTGGTTCTGAGTTAAAATGGCACAATCGCACAATGGGATTTGAGTTAAAACAGCACAATCGAACAATGGGATTTATGTGAGCCTGATGAGATTTGTGTCAACTTTATAGGCCTAAAAAATCCCCCCGTCCTACAGTGGTGCCCACGGAGCCCCCCACTCTAACCGGCGTCGCTCCGCTCTACTCGCTCAACTCGCTCGCTCTAATCACTTGCACGGCACCCCCCGCTCTACCCAAGCCCTCGCTCGAATTTCATGTCAACAATGAAAAGGTGAGATCAAAGCTAATTAACATTTCCTAATGAGCCATTTGATGACAAATTTTTTCGGGTGATCAGAATTACCGGCAGGTGTCACCTGACTTCTTTTTTACACTTCTAGTTTTTATCCATTTTTTCTGTGTGTTTTGTTGTTCATGATTGAGGAATGACAAGAGCGTGAACAATGATGTCTTTTGATAGGAAATAAACATTGATGCTTTTATTTTTAGAACGAATGGAATCGCCGGCAGATGTCACCGAACTTCTTTTTCGACAAATAAGTTTACACTCGATCTCGTTTTTCTCGTTTTTTTCTGCGTGTTTTGTTGTTCGTGTTTGAGGAATGACAAGTGGGTGAACAATGATGTTTTGTGATAGGGTATAACATTGATGCTCTATTCACTGGAGTATCTGTGTATTCTTAATGATAAACGTAACGTAAATAAGCTCTGAAAAACATCCTCGTGTCTTGAATACGCTCAACCTGAAATCCGCAACCGATTGCATTTTCTATCAGAACACAATGCAAAAATTAACGTAATCAGTAGTTTCTAACTACCATCAACTTAATCTATCATTTTGGAAACACATGTTTTTGATAAGGCTAGTGAGATGGTGATTGTCTTGATAATTATTGACAGTTAATTTTTCATCATTTATAGGTTATGCTAATTAAAGTTTCAACTGTCTTTATCTCGAAAGAAACATATTTACAGTCATTGACCCTCATGACTTTTTGAAAATTTGAAAAATCCTCATTTCATTCCCGGCAAAAAATACAGGGATAGATTTCAATGACCTGAACTTATTAAATCACGAGGCGCAATAACAAGGAAGTGTAATGCCCAGTATGCTTACATGGTCGCACGCGATCTTGTTCCATTGACATTCAGGTATTCCGGCTCACGTAAATGAGTGAGAGTTCGCGCTCTCTCTATCTGCCTCGATAGCAGCCCATGTTTCACAAATGACAGCGAGGACTCACAGAACGCGATCTAAATACCCAGTGACCTCACGCATTCTAATCCAACGCGAATGTGAAATCAACTCGTCGAAATCCTAATTGAAATCAGCTCACTTCAAGCATTCAAATCCAACGCGAATGTGAAATCAACTTTCCAATCGGAATCAGTTTGCTTAAACATGCTGCGAATAGCGCCAAGCTGTTTACAGCGCCGATATCGGTCTCCCAATATCTGATAAATGCTCCTTTGCTAATAAAAGCAATACTCACGCTCCGACTAGTACCGCGATGCAACTGAAGTCGTCAAGGAAAGTAATTAGTAGGCAGTACAATTTAAATTAGGAGACAAGTCGTTGGTGGTATTTACACGCTACTTTTCTAATGAGTATTGCTTTATGAACGGCGACTTTTCTTTTGAGAATTGCTTAGTGAAATACGTTCGTGACCTCAACAATGCTATGTATGTCAACAAGCATGAATAGACCATCAGCTTGGATTAACATAAGTTTTTACTTCTTGATACGTTCCCAGAATCTCCTTGCCACGGCTTGAGTAAGTTATGTGTAAGTTCCAAACAGCAGCCTACGTACGTTTGAACAGTGAAGTTCAAACTATTTTTGTAAACATAAATTTTTACTTCTTGATGCTTTCCCAGAAACTTATTTCCACAGCTTGACTAAGTGATGTTTAGTTCCCAGGGATAGCCTGCGTAAATCTAGAAACTGCAAGGCTTAGACAATTTTTGTAAAACTACAAATGTTGAAATAATTCTGCTGAATTTCAATATGTGCGACGAAGAAGGCATCACCACGTTAAGCATGGATGTTTTGCTAAAGTCTACCCCGGTTAATGTTTGTTTAAAAATGTATTTGCATGCGAATATCGAAAATTGACAATCCAAAACCTAGCATTAAAGATCTTCCTCTGGGGGCTTTTCTCTGGCAAACCGTAGTGCTTTGCGGGTATTCAAAAAAAATTTTCGTGGAAATGTTTCAAGGTGTTTTGCTTAAGATTTTGCTTTTTACGGATAGAGAATTATCATCAGGCGACATGATCTGACTTCATACATAATGACCTAATTAGACTGCGCACGTTAATATAGAAGGAATGTTAGAGGCATTTAAAAAGTTTTTCAAATACGAAGAAAATTTTAAGCATTTTCCGCAACACGAGGGAAACTTCAGCTATTTATGCATATTCTTACATTACGATGAAAACAATTGGGATTGCAGATTTCTAAGCTACAACAAATGCATAGTACTTAACATATTTTTAAAGTAAAACAAAAACAAATGGTCAAACTCATTTCTAAAGCAGGACGAGAACATAGGGTCAAAGATTTTTGAACTGGGATAAAAGCACAGGGTTTGAAATTAGTTTAAAGTACGATAACACCATAACGTCAAGCAATTTTTTAAAGTGCGATGAAAACGTAAGGTTTAATATTTTTAGTTTTGCCAAAGTTAGCTCGACTTTAATCGGATGCTGGAAAGTGGCGTCGTATACAGAATACCGCCTCGCATTAACGCCCAGAGTGACATCGCAATGTTGCTGCTGCCATTATTTTCTTCGGTGCCAGTAATCCCGCGCGGTAATTTGCGGAAAGGCTTATCATGGTGGAATGAATTTCTCGCTATTTCTGGCCTCACGCGTGCGAGGGAAAATTTCAGCTCAAAAAAAAAAATCGAGTGAACGTATAATGTTGGAATTTAACGCTCGTTTTCTCCTACTGTTCTTTTTTTTATTTGAAGAAGGTTTGAATTCCTTCGTTACTGACGATTAGGAAGTCTTAAGGAGACATGATATCATATCAACACAGAGCAAACCTTCCGAAGAATTTTGTTTGTGTTGCTGTGACATCGACAGTATTTTTAAAAAGCAATGACCAAAAATATTTTCAGTCGTTTAGTCTAGTTAACAAGCCACGTGAAAGCCGTTTTTTTCCAGTGCGCCAAAATTTGTTCATTTATAGCTGCCTGAACGATTTACAACTGCCTTGTACTCATGCATTATCAATTAACGTCGCTGTCACTCACGGTGAACATGCAGTATGGAAAATAAATCTGTGCAGGCACGAGAACAAATTAGTTCCATGAAACAAATCGACTCATAAATCGGATGAACTTTAAGAGAACATTTTCTACGACTGGAGATGTGGTTCATATAAGTCCAATTTTTTTTGTGCTGATAATATGGTTGTTATTGATGGATTTATTATTCATTTAGCTTAATTTGAATGCTATTGCGCTGTTCATCTACACAATGATTTTTTTGGTTTAAATTCATGACATGGGATTTTGCAGCAAATGGACATCTTGTTTTAGTCACCGTGCAGGTTCACTCTTCATTACCTCGCTCTAAGCCCACCAAAAGGAAGATGATTCTCGCAAGCGTAAATTTTGTAGAGGCTTAATTTTGCTGTCACTCCACACGTTGATTCTTCATTACCACAAAAGTGTCGTCCTGTTTCACTCTTACTCATCATTACTATACTTGAGGCGTACGTTTTCTACAGCAGGAAAGATGATTCTTTCAAAGCTCAAATTTTCGTATAGGCTTAATTTTTCTGTCACTCCGCAGGTTCACTCTTCATTACCATACTTGAAGCCTACGTTTTCTACGACGTGAAATATGATTCTTGGAGGCTCAAATTTTCTTAAAGGCTCAATTTTCCTCGCACTCGGCAGGTTCACTCGTCCTTACTACAAGAACCGCTGGTACTGCACAGCAACAGGTCGCGGCTCTACTCCGTCTCGCAGACGCTGCGGCTGCGCACGTCGCTATCTATTGCACGTAGAGGCTTCGTGCACGTGCGCTGCACGGCCTATGTGCGAGATATCTACTTTAAAAACACCGAAGTCCAACTCAACGTAGACGTGCCGGAGCAGCTCAGACAAAAGCCCGAGTTCCGCTTATTTGGTGAGTAGAATTTACTTATAATTGGGTGAGAATATTTAATAACTGATATGCATCATAAAAATGAATTATAAACCAATAAATGAGTGAGTACGCATAATAATCCATTAATTTGATGGTTGTGGATAATAAACCAATGTGCATAATCAACAAAAAATTTTGTGAACTACTATTTGTGTACGTCATTCGGTTTGTCTATCAATTAAGGACCTTTAAATTCAGAAATTTTTAAAATCCAATGTATTTTAATACGTTCCATGTGTCGTTTTTTTGGAAATAAACGGCTTTTCACTTATTCTTTGAGTTTTTGTTTTGTGTTTGAGTTTGAGTTTGTGTTAATGTTTGAGTTTGAGCTTGTGTTTGTGTTTGAGTGCGAGCTAGGTTAGGTTAGCCTTGGTTAGGATGAGGTAGCTTAGGTTAGGCTAGGTTAGTTTAGGTTAGGCTAGTTTAGGTTAGGTTAGGTTAGGTTAGGCAAGGTTTGATTAAGTTAGGTGAGGTTTGTTCCTGAGTGTGGAGTCATTTCCTCCCACGCTGAGCTTCCCCAGAGCTTGTCATGTGCTGCTTTAATGGCCGCCTCTGTAGCTTCTGTGATCGTCTTTATTGTTCGTGTGAGGGAAACAACAGGGATAGCTTTTGATATCCCGTGTGTCTACATAGAATATATCAGAAATGAAATACACTTGAACATAAAGATACACAGGTTTGCGTTTTTTCGTGTATTGGTGAACTTCGGCATACCGAAGTAAATATCCTGTTTTCAGTCTGTTGGTTCAATCTATCTATTCTCTTTCGATGTGCTAATGAAAACATTGATCATGTATGTATCAGAAACAAGGTAAACAGATTTGTCTTCTTTCGTGTGTTCGTGAACATCGGTTAATTGAGGTAAATATCCTGCTTTCAGTCTATTACGTAGTCTATTATCTACTAATTTTCGAGGTCTCTATAGAAACAATTGCAAAACAGATTTATAATTGATGTTGATTGCAGCAGCATGTTGTTTGTTGAAGATCAATTAAGAGTGAGACCGATATGGAGAAGCAACAAATTTTGTTTTGCCTTCATTTTGTTGGCTCTATAGGAAATTCTTTACATGAATAAAATATTCCAGCTGCCACAAATGGTTGTTGGTGTGACGGCAGAAAGTTCTGTCGCGAAATCATTTGTTATCAAAATGTTTCAGTTGTTATTGTCTGTGTTATCACGGATGTCAAAAAGCTATCATTGTTTTCGCGAGGTTCTGTTTTTTATAATGAATGATAAAAAATTCTCATGGTCTTCTTTTTATGGTGGATGACATAAAAACTCTCCAGGTTTTCATGATGTTATTTTCATCGGTTTAAAATTATTAATTTCATTTTATTTCTTGTTCCCCACAGGTGGTGCTTCTAAAGTGACATCGTCGACTTCACTCATGAGTTTCGTTACTCATATCGTTTTGTTTTTGTACATTCATTGAGAGTGGGACATCGTGAACTCACTCAACGCAACGTCCCTGCTTACTCAATAGAAATGTAACTCAGGTGTTGTTTTATTACGGCTGTCTCGGTAAATTGGCTCATTCGTGCAGTTTTAATACGACTGGGTGAAAAAATTGGTCCTTTCGTGTAGTTTCGATTCAACGTGATGAAAAAATGTATTATTTTACATGCTCCAATGAGGACTGTGTTGAAAAATTGACTGTTTTTTTTTGTTTCAACGCAAGTTTGGCGGAAAGTTGACATTTTCATGTAGTTTCAACACGTCTATGAGATAAATTGACTGTTTCAACAGAATTCAAATTACAAAATTGTGTGCCATTTCAAGGCGAAGAATGAAAATAAAGGAACTTTAGATGATCAATTGTCCAAGTCAATTTTTTTTTGTGCAAATCGAAAGCATTTTAACTTTAAGAGAATAGTGACAAAACTTTAGGGTGGCAGTTGCTCATATCTTTGTTAGTATTTAGCGTTAAAAAGGAAAAATATTTAATTGAAAACAGTAAAAATTAGCTTCTTTCGGAACTGACCTGCAAAATTGGAGAGTGAGAGTGGAGACAGCTTGTATTAAATACCGACAGCAAGAACTTAGCTAACGAATAATTGTTCATACATAACAACTACTACTAATTTACATGCGTCCGTATGTATGTCAGCACAGTCAGAACGCACAGTCTCTGCTGATAGTTTTCATGGCATTTTTGAAATACGAAAATTTCGAGTAAAATGAGACGCTCATTGGAGTTTGTAGGAAGTTTTGCTGCAGTTGCATTTTTCTCGGAAAGAAACGTCAAGATTGGTCGCTCCAATTTTACACTCGCGTTGCAATTGCGACGTTTTAATGCTTCTTAAATTGACCCTTTAACGTGAGCATTTTGAACTCATATCACCATTATTACCCTCACCATCATTAACCCGTATTAGTAGTCACCGATATAGAAATGGAGAAAACTGCTACTCGGCAATGAGCTTCTAAGAACACATTAGGGAACATATATGACAAAAAATTACAGTATTGTATTTTTTCCTTCACTGTTGCAATAATACGAGTATTAATAACCTCAATATTGCAATAATACGAGCGTTAATAGCTTCAACATTACAATGTTGCTTTTTTGCCTGTTTTTAAAGGAGGATCGTTTAGTACTCCGGGGTATTGAAGAGTTAAGGGAGACTTACGTGTACACCCATCAAATACAAGAGTTTCCTATGCATTCTAATTCTATTCGTCTTTTCCGTTTTCTGTTATCGTCAGAGGAGCTGCTTGCTGCATAAAGCGAGCCGCTTCAAAGCGTTTTCATGATAGGATGCTTCGCTATAGGCTAGACAAGTTTTTACAAAGAAATTTGAAGAAATCTTGCATATTACCTTAACATTTCAACTCATTCACCATAGAATCATAACACGCGAAATTAACTTGAGCCACTTGAACTTGACTTTTTACCCAATTGCTAATTTCAGGGTAGACGAGGGGAAATTTATTTGAAGGTTTTTGGGGAGTGGGTTTTATTAAGGATATATTTCGGCGATACTTACACAGTGCAAAGGGAGCCAAAAAAATAACAATTATTTTCATGATATTGGTAATAAACGTATTGGCGATAGAGAAGTACAGTTTTTAAAAAGTTTCATTGGGAGTAGAGAATTTTAGTTTTTGAAATGTTTTATTGACGGTAGAGAAGGACAGTTTTTAAAAGGTTTCATTGACGGCAGAGAAGAACAGTTTTTAAAAGGTTTCATTGGCGTTAGTGAGTTACAAACATGTGTATCAAAGAGACACATTTTTGTTACACTCAACCGCCTGCGTAACGGAGAGGTAGAGGACGTTTTAACAGCCCGTTTTAGGGCATTCGAATGCTTCTGCTCATGAAAGTAAAAGCTTGAAAATTCACTTTGATGTTTAAATCCTGTTGACTCTGCGACCTGGACGCCATAAAACACGACACCTATTTTTGGTGGTCAATGTTTTTTAAAAGCAAGTGAGGCATTTAGCCGAGGCTGCAGCCGTTAATTACTATGCTCAAACTGAAGAAAAAACACGAGTGAAATCATTTCACGGTGGAAAAAAGTTGCAACCGACGAATTTTAATTTAAAATTCTGCAAAAACGGAGGTCAGTGAGCGTGTTTGAATATTCGAAGCTGTTAAAATTTAAAGCAATTTCAGGGCTTTCAGTGTGTGGCTTGAGTGCAATGAAAACTATTGAAATTTAAGAAAAAAAGAAAGTTATCATTGTGCTGCTTGATTGTGATGACACTTGGTGCTTTAGTCTAATTTTAAAAGGCGATAAATCAAAAATTGGATTCATGAAAACGTAGCAGATGTTATGATTGCAATTTATTCAATCCCATCCCCCAAACCATTCTATTTTGTAATTATTCCATTGTCTCAATTAAAGGAAGTATCTGTTTATTGAGTATATAACAGATATTAAACAATCGAAATTAGTTAATATTATATTAATTTAAAGTAAATTAATTTGGATGACGTTGTTGTGTTACTGTACGAGCCAACGTCTGACGACAAGCCCATTTTTGAATAATTCTTAAAGCCTTTTTCTATTTCAAAATAAATATATGTGTATCTTCAATTAATTAATTTCAATCTAGTTCCAATTTCCAAATACATCAATTTCAAAACAAAACACATATACATATTTATGTGTTTGTATGTATGTGTCCCCAGCATTAACTACAGGTCCAATTTTTTCCTTCAGCATTGAAATTGATACCTTATCAAAACAGTGGACAAGTCGCAAATTGTAGAATTAATTTGAATGCTGAAAACTCCATGTCGCTGCTAAGCTGAACTACAGTATTAACTGGCTCAATAATATGACGAGGTCTGTATATGTACATAGAGAATGCAAACGTGCAGCATAATGAACGGATCTTTTCCAGATAAGCCCCGCCACTAATGCAACACCTAAGTTTACCCACTTGTAACTTTCGAAATAGTGCACCTATCCACTTCAAATTGTAATAGTAACGAAAAATTAAGACATTTTTCCGCTTGAGAGTAATTTGAAGTCCACAGGTGCATTGTTTTGAAATTTACAAGTGGGGGAACTTATGTGTTGCATTTGTGGCGGGGCTTATCTGAAAAAGATCCTAATAAACTCTAGCTCAAACTATCAATGGACTACATATATGAGGAAAGTTCATATAGCAATAAACAATGGCTTAACTTTTAGTATATGTATAGTGGAAGCCTTTTTACGTCGGTGATTTTAAAAATTTCGATTACGGAAAACTTTGTATTTATTTAGACTTGGATCCCATTCATGGAGTGTTGCTTTGAATCTAAAGCGTATTCTGATGAGGGCAAACTCGTCAAGTTTATAAAGATTTCGAGGCAAAATTGAATTAAAAATAGTTACAGTAGATTCACATTTGCTTCAATTTTCTTAGTTTCATACTTTTGTGAAAATTCAACCCATAATGTATTAATTATACAAATTTGTCTCGATGTTTCCGTTTTCCTTGATAGAATGATATGAAGAATGTTAATAAAATATCCATATCTACATATACACAAATGTGTGTTTTTACCCTTTTATTTATATTCTTTTTCTCAGCATATTTTAGCACTTGTACACTAGCGCTATCTTCGTCAGTGAAGCTTTCGAAATTTAAGTCGTTCCTCACAATGAGAAAGTTAGGGAAATAGTCTTTGTATGTCCCACAAAAACCCGAACCAAGTATTTATTTTCCCGTATCAGTAATACCATCATAAAAAAACCATAAGCATTTCATTTCAAGCAAAATTATGATGGTAGTACTGATACGGGTATTCTTATGATGGTATTACTAATACTGGAAAATAGATACTCGGTTCGATTTTTTGTGGGACGTACTGTATATCTCAAAAAGGGTAAGTATGATCCGGGAAAAAATATAACAGTGAGCAATACAAGTTAAGAAAAGAAGTCTTTGTATTTATATTACGATGGTATTGCCATGTGAGAATGATTTGAGAAAAAATTTAACAGAGAACAATAATACTTTCGGATAGCTAATGGTTAAACTTAACAACAAACATTCTACTTTAGCCTTGGAATGAGACGTATTCTGTCTACGCTCAACTTTTCTAAGTAAAGGGCCTTGAAAGTCTTGGAACATGATGCCATTTGCCCGCACTTAGTTTCTCTAACTAAAGGCTCTGAAAATAGATCGAAACAGGACACATGCGAAAGATATGCTTTAAAACTAATGAATTATTTTGAATTGCTGAAAATTTTTTTATTGCTTCGCTCTTAGAGTTAACACTAAATGTTTTGTCTGAGTCTTTCAAGTAATGCTTATAGCCTAAGCCATTCGAAAAACTCAGTCCTTGCGGACTAGAGTTAGATAAGTGCAACGAATGTCTCCAAAAAATGTACTCATCCTTTGACTGACGATCTCTCACGTATTTTTGTTTGCGTTTTAGGTGCAATTAAATTTTCTTTTATAAAATGTAAAAATAGAAATTAGATTTTTCTTTGACTTAACCCATCAGACTTGAATCTATATATGTCAATGAACACCTACATCAATACAAAAAACATGAGTACGTAGCAGTCAAAGGGTAAATACAATTTTTTTAGATCCCCTGAACGTGTAATTATTTTCTCGACTACAACAATACGCGACATATAATCACAACTTATTAACTTGATCTTCATTTCATTTGTAAACAAGATCTCCTCGTAAAGTTGAACGACCGCAATCCGAACTCATTTTTCAGTGAAGCACTTGTAAAGAGAAGTTATTTTATCGTGAACAAAGTGCCATAATGAATTTACCCAAATTGACACTTTGAATGCGATGGACGGAGACAATATTTCATTTTGTAAAGTAATAAACTATTTCATAATCTAATTCTGATGTCCTTCAGGATTGACGAAAGTCCTTTTGGGAGTAAATTCAGAGACACTTGACACTTTAAATTGTATCTTCATATTGCACGAAGAGAACCTTAGTGTAATTTACGAACAAATATAAATGTAGACTTAATGAAGGAATGTTTGTCCAGACAAGTAATGCACCTCAATGTCACACTCGAACCTAAACGAATAAGGCGTTATGAGAAGCTTTTTTGTTTCTCAAACTAAGTATAACTGATGTCCATTTAGCCTATTCTATTTAACCTATTTGACCTATTGTAAATAAACAAATTTACAAATTGTCATAAGCTTGACTAAGATGGTGGCTCTTAATAATCCTCTAACGAAAACAAGACGGCTTATTAAATGGAAACTTTCTAATGCCCAACTAAATGATAATAAAAATAGTTGTTAACATTTGACACAACTTCTCGAACATTTAGCTGGAAGTTTTCATTGTTTCATAGCCTCAATTTGCACTGATTTCTAATATCAGGTTTTAACTCTTCATTAGCTACTTTTAACTAAGCTTGAATTTTCCATTTTTTTCGCTGTACATTAAATCGTCCCTCAATGAAAGTTCTATTGTCAAGTGAAAACAGGAATACAAATTCAATAGCTGTTACAGTGTACTATACCATTACATTTTTTCTTTAATTTCTAGTTTAGAAAATTATATTGATGGTTAAAATGGGAGATTTTTTTAAAATTCGCATGCGCTTCTGAAAGGATGAAATGCACATAGCTTTTATAGAGTTTTCCGAATTTCTTATTCAGGAAATCATATCAAAGTTAAAGAACAGATATTTTACTCAGACTACCGCTCACTCATGAACAAATGAAACGCGCACAGCTTTACAGAGTTCTTCCGAACTTCTTGTACAGAAAATAAAATGAAGGTGAAAAACAGATTCTTTTCTCAAACTCGCGTGCACTTAATAAAGCATGAAACCCATACAGCTTATAGTTTTTTCGAACATCTTGAATAAAAAATCATAATGGAGGTGAAAACCGATACTTAATTTCTCTTCGACTCGCGTGCACTTACGAAAGCATAAACTCCCCATGCCCTTCTAGACTTCAAAAAAGAAAGAAGAAAAACACACGACTGCCTCACTCTACCCAAATATGTACTCTTACATTTTACACGCGCGTGAAAGCTCACATCAGCTTCATATAGAGTCCATCAGTCGAGTCTTTGATATTCACTTAAGGCAGAAATTGAGAGCATTTGTTCCTCTAATTAAACGAGCGGTCTTCAAATTACACTCCTGGGGCAAAACTGCACCTCGTGCTGGGGGAATTACTCTCCGTTGTGAGATATTACTTTCCGTTATGGGGAATTACTCTCCGTTGTGAGATATTACTCTCCGTTGTGGGGAATTACTCTCTGTTGTGGGGAATTACTCTCTGTTGTGGGGAATTACTCTCCGTTGTGGGGAATTACTCTCCGTTGTGGGGAATTACTCTCCGTTATGAGGAATTACTCTCCGTTGTGAGATATTACTTTCCGTTATGGGGAATTACTCTCCGTTGTGAGATATTACTCTCCGTTGTGGGGAATTACTCTCTGTTGTGGGGAATTACTCCCTGTTGTGGGGAATTACTCTCCGTTGTGGGGAATTACTCTCCGTTGTGGAGAATTACTCTCCGTTGTGTGGAATTACTCTCCGTTTTGGAGAATTACTCTCCGTTGTGGAGAATTACTCTCCGTTGTGGGGAATTACTCTCCGTTGTGGGGAATTGCTCTCTGTTGTCAGCGAGATATTCTTGAATGTCATGGAACTGGGTGCCGTGATGCAAAAGCCGTCATGGGGGCATAAGAAACCAGAGTTTGCACTGTTTTGTGCACCACAACAGAGAAGACGGAGGAACTAATAACTAATATAACTAATATATGACGCATTGGGTGCGGCGAAACTAATGTAATATCTCTCAATCGGAAAACTTTTGGCTTTGATTAAAAGTGCTTAATATGACTAATGGCTTTTGCCTAACTTTTGGGTTGGATTATTAGTGCTTAATTTGCTCATTTTTAGCCTCGATTATAAGTGCTTAATATGCTAACTTTTAACTCCGACCACGAGTGTTACTGAGCAGCGTATGTGAAAAAAGAAGGCTCACATCTGTGTAAAAAATACTTACAGGTCTCCCCAAAATACTTTACACTTTGAGTGTGACGTGACCCACCGGTGGTCACTGAGGGGATTTTTAAAACGCTGCTGGACAATCAGCAGTCACCAACTCAATTCTCATAAATGTTTAATGTGAACTAAATGAAGTTATGATCAATTCAAGGTTCGTTATTTCAAAATTAATCTCTAAAATTAACTGTAATTTCAATTGAATATTTAACTATAGCGTTGACTGTTCAGTATTCAACTCACATTTAAAGTCAGAAGTTGTTTAGAAACTTTATAAATACCAAACATTAACCGAGTCCATTAACACATTTCCTGCGAAGTGAGCCACCGGTGGTCAATTTTCATGGTGCGGCGGACCCGCCTGCAGTCACTATCTCATTTTTTACAAATACTGAATGAAAGCTAAATTAACGCCCGATCCAGTTAATGTTTGCTATTTTCAAAGTTGATTACCGCAATTGACTTTAACTATGTTGAACTTTAGTTTAACCCATGGCCGTTAACCTGTTAAATACCATTGATTTAAAAAAAGGTTGTTAGAAATTTTCAAACGACCCACCGGTGGGTCGTCTCGCAGTCAACGGGTTGACCCGCCGCATTTAACGTGTCAAACTTTCAAATAGCCTAAAATAAGTTTAACCTATGATTTGAAATTCGTTTGAGTTTTTCATGAAAGAAATTGTAGGTCGTTCCATATAGCTAATGCATGTGCGGTCAAAGCAAAAAGTATATATATAATTATATAGAGAACCACAATGAATGCATGACAATGACATGAGCAGGCATAGCAACGATTGATACGTTAACCGCCATGTGAGCCACCGGTGGTACACGGAGGAAATTATCATAATGATCCTGACCGACCACTAGTCACAAACTCAATGTGACTCAATGTTCTTCAATACTTTATCGGAGCTAAATGAAGGCACGATCCAGTTAATGTTCGCTATTTTCAAAATTGCTTACCACAATTGACTTTAAATTTGAATTGCATGTTGAACTTTAATTTAACCCGTGGTGGTTAACGTGTTGTGTACGACTGCCTCCCTTACTTAGAAAGGCCAACGCTTGCCGACACATACAGCAATCTGCGGCCTCTGCAGTCTTGGATTTACGCAGAAACGGAAAGAAATTCTACTCGCCTTATTAAAAATCCACGGAGATTTGCTAGAAATAATTGCATTCCAGCGCTCAGGATTAAAATCTGTGAGGTCGGTGCTTGAGCTATCGTGCTTAAGCATCGTTTATGAGAAAAGAACGGCTCAAGCCTCGTTTAAGCGCCGTGTGAGAGAACAACGAGATAAAACTTATTTAAGACTGTTTAGTGTACGTAAACGCCCTTCAAAGCCTGAACGTGGCTTGTATTTGTGATACTTATTTGTATTGATGCTTATTGCATTGATGTTTGATTGAATTGATGCTTATTTGCATTGATACTTATTGTTTTGATACCTATTGTATTGATACTTATTGTTTTGATACCTATTGTATTGATACTTATTGTTTTGATACCTATTGTATTGATACTTATTGCTTTGATAGCTATTGCACTTGCGATACATGTTTGTTGCAAGTTTATAGTTTTTTCTTTTTGTGAAAAACGGTTTATGTGAGGAAAAAAGTGTATTAGCTCTCATAACTGCGACGTCGTGCCAGACGAACAAAAAAAATTAGGTTCATGGACAGCCATATTCTCAACCTAAGAAATCAACCCAAAAAAAATTGCTTGGAAGTAAAAATACATGAGTCATTTTTTGCGTGTGTTTTTAGTAATTAAGAGTCAACGATAAAAGAGCATTATTCAAAGATGAAGTTCTCACCTAAGACAACCTACACATTAACAAAAACAATAATTTTTTCAAAAAAATTTCAAATTTCTCAAACACGCCTTCAAATGTCGTAATTCCAATTTGCACTTCAATATCAACGAATCCATTTTGAATAATTCCATTTGTATGTGCAGAACCGCCAAAGATTACAACCCTATTAAGACAGAAACAAAATCACCACAAAATAAATAAAATTGTGTCACAAATTAACCTGTCACGAGCCAGCGGCAGATATCCGCTGCGGGGATAATAACCGAATAAATATTGCAGCTCAAATTTATATCAATAACCTGGGCGAAAGATGATCGGAATCAGATCGAGCTTGTCTGCTTCACATGTCTGTTTCATGAATTGTTGGCTGCTTCACATGTCTGTTTCATGAATTGTTGGCTGCTTCACATGTCTGTTTCATGAATTGTTGGCTGCTTCACATGTCTGTTTCATGAATTGTTGGCTGCTTCACATGTCTGTTTTATGAATTGTTGGCTGCTTCACATGTCTGTTTCATGAATTGTTGGCTGCTTCACATGTCTGTTCAATGGATTGAAAATATAACTAGACAATAATAATTCATCATTCGAAAACATAAAAAAACGAATTCAGTATGAAAAACTTCTAATTCAACTGTAATTGTACTCAATTATAATCCCGATATTGTTATTAATGTAAATAGTGAAAGGAATTATAATCACTATATAATAATCATTGCAAATATCGTACGTAATTATAATCATGATGTGGTGATTATTCCAAATAGTGTGCGAAATTATAATCACTATATATTGATGGCTGCATATAATTCACTCAATTACAAAGATTACACAGTAATTGTTTCGTATAATGTACACAAATATAACCACTGTTTGGTGATTACTGCGTATAGTGTACACAATTGTAATCACCATATAGCGATCACTAAGTGTATTGCACTCAGCAGCAATCATTGCAATTTTACGTTTTTTTACTAATTCTTTATCACGATTGGTTTACCGAAGAAAAAAGTATCGTCCCCTACATCAATTTAATACAGGCCGGACCACAGCACACTTCCTTTGATGCACCAATGCTGCTGCTGGAGACTAATGATGCCGGGGTGAGGGATTGCGCGACGCCTGAGCTTCCCCCATCAGATCAAGCGCAACAACGCGAATTTCTTTCAGATTAAAAAATTTCTTGAACCTTGAAATGCAGGGACACTCGTTAATGACTTGAAACTTGTGTGACATGCACTCTTTCGTGTGTAATGTGTGCAGTATGTGGGCTAGCATACCCTCCGTGTGTAATGTGTGCAGTATGTGGGCTAGCATACCCTCCGTGTGTAA
>JACJUY010009557.1:5949-19038 GCA_014220935.1 Platorchestia sp. MABIK | reverse complement strand
AGACATGAACCAGACTTGAACTAGGCATGAACCACACGTGAACCAGAGGTAAACCAGATGTGAACCAGACACGAATCAGACATGAACCAAACATTAACCAGACATGAACCAGACATGAACCAGACATGTACCAGACATGAAAAAGACATGAACCAGAAATGAACCAGACTTGAACTAGGCATGAACCACACGTGAACCAGAGGTAAACCAGATGTGAACCAGACACGAATCAGACATGAACCAAACATTAACCAGGCATGAACCAGACATGAACCAGACGTGAACCAAACATGGACCAGACATGAACCAGTCCTAGACGCAGGAAGGTGATCTCTCCTCTCATTTACGTATTCTTCTCGCGGACTTTAAAACCCGCTAATCTGGAACGGACTGGAATTACGAGTTCCTGAGGATTTTTTTTCGCGATTGATTCCGCAGACCAGAGTCCAATCGGCAGACATTTAAAGAGTTGCCCGCACTGTCCGAAAAAGGAGAAATTTCAGAAAAATCGGCCGAGTAACAAGCAAAAAGTAGCGACGTCCGGGCTTTATTTCGCTGACGTTGACGTTCGAATTAGATCCAGTCCTAAAAAATGGACTTCCAGAACTGAAACGGAAGAACAATACTGGTTTTTAGGAAATGCTTGTTTTCAAAAAGAACAATGCTTCGCTTTAAGAAATGCTTGTTTTTAAAAAGAATAATACTTCATCCATTTTCTTTAAAGATTAATACTTGTTTCATGGAAAAACCAGTTTTTAGAAGAAGATACTTGTTTATAAAACTAAAATACTTGTTTTTAGGAAGCCGTAATTTTCTAATCAAAGTTGCTGCGTTCATTGCAAGTTGGAGAATATTTAGGACATTCTATCTAGTCAGCTAGTTCATTGTAAGCTGTTTAAATTATCAAGACACCACTTAAGACTTTATTAATGGCATTTTTCTCGTCAGATAACTTACTACAGACACTCTTTCATAAAAAAAAATTTTCAATCTGAGTGCGTGAATTCATCCGTATATGAAAATTATTGAATATGTGTGTATTGTATAGAACATATATTTACGTACACAAGTACATATATATGTACGTACACATATACATACATATACATTTATGCATGAATGTACATGGCATGAGTAAAAATATTTATGAACTTGTGTGACGTGCACACAGCAGCACACTGTGTTGCATGTACGCAGGTACACACTGTGTTTCTGTATCTACACAATGTTTTTACGATATTTAAACGATATTTATGCGATATTCACCCAACATTTACAACAAATTTACACATTATTTACACAAAATTTACATAGCATTTACACAACATTTACGAAATATTTATGCTATTTTTAATCAATATATAAACAATATTTACCCAACATTTAAGCAATATTTACACAATACTTACACAATATGAACACAATAATTACACGATATTTGTATGAAATTATCAATGATATCCCCGCTCCTCCAATGTGCTTTTCATGGAGTATTTTATGAGCACAATTTTTGTGCTCCAACTGCACAAAAAGTGGCAGTAGTGGCAGTGCACTGGATGATCTGACCACTGGATACTTGATTAGGACTCATCCGTCACCTAATTAAGACACATCCATCACTTAATTAGGACACACTCGTCACCTAATTAGGACACACCCGTCACCTAATTAGGACACAACCAACACTTAATTAGGACACACCCGTCACCTAATTAGGACACAACCAACATCTATCACCTAATTAGGACACATTCGCAATCCGATTAGGACACAATCAACACCCGTCACTTAATTAGGAAACAGCACTCGTCACCTAACTAGGAAAAAGCACCCGTCACCTAATCAGGGCCCCCTCATCACCTGATGAAGACGTCACCTAATCAGGACCCCCCCACTCCGCCCCCCAGGTTTCGACGGCACGTTCCAGGTGCGGGGTCTGACCCCCGGAGTGGGGTACAGCCTCGCCGTCACCGCGGTGGGGGAGCGAGGGGTCCGGTCCCCCCCCACCCCCCTCCTGGCCACCACCCCCCTCCTGGCGCGCCCTCCCACCGGCCCCAGTGAGTAGTGGGTGTGCTTTGTTGCTACCCATAGTTGTGTTGTTGTGTGCTTTGTTGTTACCCATAGTTGTGTGGTTGTGTGCTTTGATGTTACCCATAGTTGTGTGGTTGTATGCTTTGGTGTTGCCCATGGTTGTGTTGTTGTGTGCTTTGTTGTTGCCCATAGTTGTGTTGTTGTTGTGTGAGTATTGTGTGCTTTGAAGTTACCCATAAGTGCAATTATATATGAAACCCAAAATATAGGTTGTGTAGTTATTTCAACCCAAAATATGGGTTGTAGTTATTTCAATCAATCATAAAAGTTGAAAAATGCATTAAACCAAAAATACATATCCCGCAGCTGTTTCAAACTAAAATGTGGAGTGACAAATACTTCAAGATCAAAATTCGGGTTGTGCGATTAGCTCAAACCATAATATACAGTATGGAATAATTTTGACCTAAAACCTGGGTTGTACAATAATTTAACGCATTGACTGCGACATGAGCCACCGGTGGTCACTGAGGGTGTTTTCATAATGAGGATGTTTTCCATGGATATTAAATAAAAACCAAATAAAGGCAAGGTCAAGTTAACGTTTTCTATTTTCAGCTTCACTAACTACAATTGACTTTAAATTTGAGTCGAATACTGAATTTCAGTTTAACTCATTCCGGTCAAAGTGACAAGACCTATTGCAGTCAATGCTAAACTTCAGTTTTACCAGCCGGGGTCAAAGTGATAAGACCTATTGCAGTCAATGCCAAACATCAGTTTTAACAGCCGCAGTCAAAGTGATAAGACCTATTGCAGTCAATGCCAAACTTCAGTTTTACCAGCCGCGGTCAAAGTGATAAGACCTATTGGAGTCAATGCCAAATTTCAGTTTTAACAGCCGCAGTCAGAGTGATAAGACTTATTGCAGTCAATGCCAAACTTCAGTTTTACCAGCCGCGGTCAAAGTGTTCAGCCTAAAATACAGGTAGCGACATCACCGCTCTCAGCTCTGGAGTCAAACCGTAACAGATCGATGAGCAGAAGCGCGATAGCGTCAGGCGTGACTGTCGCAAATCAAGTCCTAGCCGATAACTGGGCTGCCAGTCTACTTGTGTGGCAGTGGTGGCAGTGCAGAGGTTACTATACGTCCATTTATGTGACAGTAGTGGCAGTAGTGACAGTAGTGGCAACAATGACAGTAGCGGCTGCAGTGGCCACTTTACTACTATACTATACGGCCACTTGAGTACGATTTTTCACGCTATACCTCGGTTATGAGCAGACTTGTAATATGAGCAGAGGCTTGAGATATGAGCAGAGGCTTGAGATATGAGCAGAGGCTTGAGATATGAGCAGAGGCTTGAGATTTGAGTTGTGTGGTGTGGAAGATACGGGTGTTGAATTAGAGCTTTGTGATAGGGGTAGACTTCCCCTTTAAATTTTGGGTTGCTTTAGTGCTGAGTTTGGCTCGGTGGGGTTACACATTGAAGGGGAAGCTCTTTAAAGGGGTTGCTTTTCAAAATGGATTGCAAAATTGCGTTAGTAAACCTGTTCAGGTTGGCCTTCTGCAATATTCCTAATCAGGTTTACCTGCGCAGATCTACCCATCTACCTGTTCAGGTGTACCTGCGTTAACTAGAGAATTGTGTTGACTTGCCACTTAGAAACGCGTAATGTGATTTTAAATTAGCTTTTATTCGTGGTCCATACAGGATTTAGATATGAAACTTAGCTAGGGTAGTTTTTAACCGATCAAACCTTGCTCATTGCAGCGTGTTGGTCACAGGAAAACTTAAAGTTAACTTATAAAGTTAAAGTTTAAATTTAAAATCAAAATTAAATACTTGACACAACCAAGAAATTCGAATGCAATAGAATACTCCTGAATTGTTTTATATTTGCGTTCAAATTCTTTTAGTTTTTGATACAAAAAACCCCACTGTGTGCGTGACCTATAAATGTATTCGCTATTACACAGTTAGTTTTCCTCGTCAGAACAAAGTAAATTCTCAAAATACCATTTTTTAATATACCAATTTCAATAAAAAAAATCTTTAATGCAGCCATCTATGAAATACCAATCTTTTACACAGCCATTTTTAATACACCAATCTTCAATATACCAATCTTCAATAGACCAATTTTCAAAATACCATTCTTTAAAATACCAATCTTTAATATACCATTCCTCAATATACCAGTCTTCAATATTCCAATTTTCAATACACCATTCTTTAATATACCAATCTTCAATTTACCAATCCATGATGTAGCCATCTTTAATATACCAATCTTCAATATACAAATTTTCAATTCACCTTTCTTTATTATACCATTCTTTAATAAAGCAATCTTTAATATAGCCATCTTTAACGTACCAATCATATGTTTGTGGATACAATATGTCAACATATTGAGCTTGTCAACATATTTTATCTTTAGATCTTCATAACATGTAACACAACATATCTGCAACATATCTCACATGTCAACATATACACAACATGTTGAGCTACACAACATGTAACACTACATATCTGCAACATATCTCGCATGTCAACATATACACAACATGTTGAGCTACACAACACTCTGCTCGTTAACCCACATCTACACCCGCTAGTGCACGTATCAGTTTAAAACATGCGCAACAGACTGAGTGAAATGAGCAAATTTTTGTCAAATTCTTCCTGGCACAGAAACGCGACACTTAACGGTTTCCGATACGGACACCGCCGTCGCGTTCTCAAAACGCGGAATTAAAATACTTTCTTCATTCCAGTCGCCGATTTCTAGCGACGCATGATTCTAAATTTAATTTGAATTCTAAATTACTTTCCCATTTCGAATTTATCTTCCATTCAAATTCTTATATTCGAAATTTATTTTTCATTTTAATATATGATATTTCCATTCTAAATTTATTTCCTATTCCATATGTATTTCCTATTTCATATTAATTTCAAATTCCAAATTCATTTCCTATTTCAAATTTACTTGCCATTCCCAATTCACTCCCCATCCAAGTTCATTTTCCATTCCAAATTCATTTTCCATTCCAAATTCATTTTCCATTCCAAATTCATTTTCCATTCCAAATTCATTTTCCATTCCAAATTCATTTTCCATCCCAAATTCATTTTCCAGAATCTCGCCACCCCGACGGCGCAACAGACCTGCAGATTCTAATTAGCGGCATCATAGCGGGCATCATCATCATCACGACGGTGCTGGTGGTGGTGACGGTGATGGTGCGACGCAACCGTCAACATCGCAACGTCTGCACGCAACGCAGAATGACGTTAGAAGGGAGCGTCAACTCCACAGAGCTGTTAGAGGTGCGCGAGACCGACCACATGGAAGAAGAAACTACCTCCAGTTTAGGTACCAGTACCACACCTACCTCCATCGTGGACCATGGTACTGGTACCGGTACTATTTTGGTGGGCTACTATGACGCGAGCTCCGCTGCTGGAGACCGAGGCAAAATTTTGTCCTACTTCGGAGGGAAGTTTTTCGACGATGGAAAAAATGCTGACGCTGTGTGTGACGTCAGCGGGGGGAAAGGGGCTGTCCTCGTCAGCGGGGATGGTGCCCGGGTGCTTGTGTCAGCTGATGGCAGGACGTACAGGGCTGACGGGGCCAGCAACGAGCTCCTGCCTCCTGACATCTTGCGTCAGGAGTTCCCGCCGCCTAAGGAGGTGAGGAAAATTTGTGGTCAGGGGAATTCGATTAAATGTCGACTTTAATGGAATTGAATTAATTTTGGGTTTTAAAAATTAAATCGAATTTGAGGCGTGAAGAAGATTTGTAATGAATGGAATTCTATTAAATTTCTTCTATGAAGCAATAGTATTATATTTGAAAATTTTTACGGATCTGAATTAAATGGAGGCGTGAGAGAGAGTTGTAGTTAATGGAATTCTATTAAATATCAACTTTAGAGGAACTCCATTAACATCAAATTTTAAAAGAATTCATCCAAATTTGTGAGTAATCAATTTTTACTTTTTATGGAGTTGATTCGAATTTGAGAGGTGAGAACGATTTCTGATCAAAGGAAATGAATAACATTTATTAAACGATAAAAACTATGACATTTGTCATAATTTAAAATTTTTCATTATTATTAATTACTTGTCAAGTCTAAAAAATTACGAAAAATTATCATGATTTTCGTGGAAAAATTTAGAGAACAAAAATATTACACGTTTTTTCCATTATAACTTTGCGACGAAACTTTTTTGATACGTTATATCTAGCATTGCTTACCAACGAAACATCTAAAGCATAAAAACGCCACCAAACTTTCCTAATGTTGCTTCCCAACGAAACATTCAGAGCACAAAAACATTTAAATTTATCCTAACTTTGATTTTCAAGGAAACCTCAAAACGTTAAAATTTCTTCAAAAACACTTCTTTTCATGGAAACACTAAAAGCTAAAAAACCATACAAATTTCTTCAAAAATACTACTTTTCAACGAATCATTTAAACCTCAAAAACGTTACAATTTCTTCAAAAACACTTCTTTTCAAGGAAAACTTAAAGCCCAAGAACACTATAACGCATTCGGAATATCCTTAAAGGATAACGGCGGTCTACACACACAGACTTCAACGCAATACAGGTCCAATCAAAGCGCTCAAAGCACAGAATTATGTTCGCTCTGGCAGCACTCGAACGTGTAATGTTAGGCCCTGACCTCTGTGTGGCTAGTGAAGGTTTGGGTGTAGTGTTCCACACAGTGAGTAGGTGCGGTACTGTGTGAGGTTGTCATGTGTGCGTGTGTATGTATGACTGCTGTGTGTTTGTGTGTGAATGACTGCTGCGTGTGCGTGTGTATGACTGATGTGTGTGCGTGTGTGTGACTGCTGTGTGTGCGTGTGTATGACTGCTGCGTGTGCGTGTGTATGACTGCTGTGTGTGCGTGTGTATGACTGCTGCGTGTGCGTGTGTGTGAGATTGTCATGTGTGCGTGTGTGCTTGATTGGCATGTGTGCGTGTGCGCTTGATTGTCATGTGTGCGTTACCATTTGAGGTTGTCATGTGTGCGTTACCATGTGAGGTTGTCATGTGTGCGTTACCATGTGAGGTTGTCATGTGTGCGTGTGTGTCGCAGTAATCACTCCAGATATGAACAAATTTTCACAAAAAAAATGGCGTTCATGAAATCTGCTTGAAATATCATTCTCCAGTCAACAAACTTGAAACAAATTGGCTATCGCTGTTCTTTGCTAAACCTAATTATTTTATGGGAAATACACTCCCTGCATGGTGAACTCAAATAGCCTTATTACAGCTGCTACAGCTCACCTGATACACTGCAGCTGTTAATAGTCACGTTAAATCTGCCACAGCTTACATGAGACGGCAATTTGAAAGTTAAAAGCTCCTAATATATCTGAAAGAATTTTTGACATTTAGAAATGCATGTAATTAATAAGTTATTTTTCTAAGCGTTCAGATGACAAATAGTTATTCAGGCCCGAGTTAATTTACATCAAGAGATGTTATTTATTCTGACGATTGCTGGGTTATTTTGGCCGCAGTTCGTTTACAGATGCAAAATTTACTCATTTCATCACAGTCGACACGAATGCGCCGCACCGAATGTTGGAAGATTTACCAAACTCGAGTTTATTGTAATTTATCAAACTCGAATTTATTGGAATTTACCAAACTCGAATTTATTGGAATTTACCAAACTCGAATTTATTGGAATTTATCAAACTCGAATTTATTGGAATTTATCAAACTCGAATTTATTGGAATTTATCACACGCGAAGAACTTTTCTCCTCTTCCCCTCAACTCCCCCCTCAAATTCCCCCAATAATTGTTCTCGCTTATTAATTAAGGAAGTTAATTAGATTTGCTACATGCTCACTGCGGGGACGTTTCTGACTCATTACTTACGTAGCTCTGCATCTGTCTTATCATTTATTTTGTTGTTTTTAAAATGTGTCATATGTGTTTACCCTCATTATTTACCCCCACATCTACCTTGTTTCAAATATATTAAACCTATCTACTCTTTTTAAATACCCCGGCATCTACTTTATATAACTTGCTGCTTTGGAATAAGTTATTTTGTATTTACCCTCATTATTTACCCCAGCGTCTACTTTATATTAGTTACTATTTTAGATATGTTTCATGGGTTCTCTTTTATTATTTACCTTAGGATTGGTATTATGTCATTTTTTAACATGTTAAAAGTGTTTACCTTCGATTGTTTATTTTAAAATTTTATCGCTCGTCTGTGCCCAAAAAATTATTATGAAAAATCACTCATATAATTAAATACATAATAATTCAAAATAATGAAAATGAATTGTAAAAACTGATAAAAAATTTTCATACCATTATTTTATCGCACAAAATAAAATGTCACATTATGTGAGGTAACTCAGATATGATCTTCAAAAGCAAGAAGTTAATTCAAAAATTTATAAATGTTGTTTAATGGACAACTTAAGATGTTTTTGTGTGTCTTATTTATTTTATTTATCTGTTTTTTTTTTTTATTCCTTTCCCTCAAGTAAACTTTGAGTTCCAGTCATTTTTAGCAATGTTATAGTTATTTCCACTATCATTTCATTTTATGTTGAGTTTAGAGGGAATCATTTCCACTATCATTTCCACTATCATTTCATTTTATGTTGAGTTTAGAGGGAATAATTTCCACTATCATTTCCACTAACATTTCATCTTATGTTGAGTTTAGAGGGAATAATTTCCACTATCATTTCCACAAACATTTCATCTTATGTTGAGTTTAGAGGGAATAATTTCCACTATCATTTCCACTATCATTTCATCTTATGTTGAGTTTAGAGGGAATAATTTCCACTATCATTTCCACTAACATTTCATCTTATGTTGAGTTTAGAGGGAATTTAACCTAGCAAATTCAGGGCAAATAGATAACCAAGTTAACTGCAAACTAAATTCATTTTTAGTTTAGCAACGATTCATTTATGTTCGCTAAAATTTTTCCCGAGTTTAGTTCAGAGAAAAATAAACTTAGCAACTTTAAGGGAGACAGTCGACTATGTTAACTTGGGTGAGTTCAACTGAATTTCAATCCTTAACTCATCCCAAACTCAATTTCAACGATCAACTTCAACGTGGACAAAAGATTAATTAGAAACTACCTTCATTTTATCATCATCTGGAATACGTAAGAGTTTAATTTGTGACCACAAGAAATTTGTAAATATAATATAAAAACCGCTCAACCGGTTTTAAAAACCACCGGTTGACCCCCGGTGGGTCATCAACAGTCCACGTATCAATTTCATTTTCAAACAAGTTCCTGATTTCTTCAGAAGCTCACTTATGAATCCACGAAAATGTATCCAGCTTTTTCATTCAATTTCTGCAATGAAACTTTTAATAAACCAGCGCATGTCTTCAAAAACTCTCGTTTAAACCTGCTGGAAATGCATCAGTTTAATTTACTTGCGGTCACCGTGGCCGAGTGGTTAAGAACGCGCCCTTCACGAGAAGGTGTCGATAGTTCGAATCCCAGCAGTGCTGAGCGGTAATTTTTCCCCGTTGGAAAAGGGAGAACTCTCCCACAATTCCCCATTCTACCCAGGTGTCGGAAATGGCTACCGGCTAGACTGGGGGTAACCGTCATTGCGTCCTGGTGTTAGTTATAAGGCATTTGAAAAACCGATGTACAAGATGATATGTATCAGGCTTGATTGGAGTAAAACATCCTTTAACATCCAATAATTTTTGTTTTCGCAGTTCGTGAACGCGGGATCATCAGCAGTGTACCCCCACCCCCGCCCGCCCTGCGGGGCCCCAACCGTCCACTTCGCCGATGACGTCACCACCGCCACCACCTTTCAGACCCCCAGACTGGGCTTAGAAGCGCACGTATTGAAACGAGGCTCCCCAGTGAGCTTGTACTCAACGAACCCTCCACTAAACACGGACATAACCAGGCAAAAACCCCACGTCTACCCTGAAACTAACCCTAAAACTCGTCCGGCAACAAAGGTGTTGATTTCAAATCCGCAGTTGCTAACTGGAGCCTTAAATGACACTTCCAGAGCGCAGTCGCTGCGAGACAGTTGCATGCACCAAAACCTCAGTTCGCACCCAGAAAAGCAGGTCGTTATGACCGAAGGTCTCCGAAATGCATCTCCTGAATGCAGTTGTCCTGTTTCAGTACCGTCCTGTATGCACGGTAGGTCAACATCTACTAGAAGTCGTCCTAAAAATGCACCTCCGATCAGGTATCTTGTGCAAGACGAAGTTCCTTCTCATACTCCCACCGAGTATAAGTCTTGCTTTCTGCAAGACGATACTCCTTCTCGAACTCCCTCCGAATACAAGCCTCGCTTTGCACAAGATGAAGCTCCTTCTCGGACTCCTTCCGAGTACACGCCTCACTTTCTACAAGATGACGTTCCTTCCCACACTCCCTCCGAGTACAAGGCTTGCTCTTCCACCTTGCCGAGGAACATATCGAATCTCTCGTCTTCAAGTCACAGGAACTCTTTAATGAAATCGAATTCTTTAACCAAATCCAGCGATAGCAACAACCGACTTTCCAGGACGAGCTCGATATCAGAATTGTTGACGCGAGACTCGACGCTTTCGTTGAAATCGCAGACTTCTTCCATGGCAGATTTGGGTAAATCTCACACCGTGGTCACGCTAGACCGCTCCAATTCGACCTTTATTAATTACTTGAGGCCAAATTCATAGGGTATGTCTAGACCGTGATAGCTGGGGTCTAAAGGGCAGGACTGACTCATCAATGGTGGGGTCTAAATTAAGGACAGGTCTGAACAATTTGTTCCCGAGACATACACCACGGAAGCGCTCGAGTTATAGATACTCTTCTCATTTACAAAGTACTACTGTAACTTTCAAGGTGCTACAGGGTGCGGCAGGCTAACTTCCTTATTTCGTATTGAAATAAAAAAGTAGTAGAGATTGTTTTTAATATGTTTTTTCAAACAAAAGTTACACGTTCAAATTTGTGGTTCACGTAGTTTTTAAAATTATATCAGTTAAGTGACACCGGCCACTATCGATACACTGGGTGAACCGAAATCTGCTATTTCTTATCACTCTCTCCGGTATATTGATGGGTATGTTGGCCGTTTCTCCATTAATGTTTTTTCAGATCTTCCAGAGTTTGTGGGCGGTCAATATAGACATGAGATATTAAATAACCCCACAAAAAGAAGTCACACAGGGTCAAATCGGAGGAACGCGCCGTTTACTCCAAATTGTTTCTCAGTGAAATGAGGTGCTCTGAGAAGCGATTTCGCAACACAGTCATCAATGCCCTTGAAGTCACTTCTTTTTTCTGCTCATAACCAGTTTCCCTGAACGTTGTCACCCACAAAAGAATAGTTTTTCGCTTCAGTACAGATGCAAGAGGCGCAATGTCGAAGCGATTTTAGAATGCGCGTAGAATGGAAACCACCAAACTTCCGTTGGAAAAATAGGTGTCTGCGGCAAATGCACGCTGTTCGTTACTCCTACGCATGATGGCTACTACACCACAAGGCCACACAAATTTATGTTCCCCTCTCTGAAATGAGACAACTCCCACCTGCCTGGGGATCTTGTGAGCTTCAGAGCACTCACTTTCAAAAATTGAGTATTCTTGTCGCACTCTGTGTAACTTACGAGGTATTATATCACAAAAGGTACTGTAACTTACAAGGTACTATAACTTACAAGGCGCTACAACTTACAAAGTACTATAATCTACAAGGTACTATAACCTACATAACTAATCGGCTGATTTCTCGGAAACTTCAAAAGTTATTTTGATCAACTATAACCTATTGAAGACCTCCTATTTCACTTTTAAAAAAATTGCTTTATTACACGAATTTCAAATGTACATTAAGAGGTTAAAAGAATGTTTTAATTTAACTTCGAAGATTTACTCTCCACCCGCCATCCCTAATCGTTTCTACATGACTCAGGGTAATTTTTGGTGAATATTTTATGGAAGATGTCTTGTGAGTCTCAGAGTTATGTATTACCAACTGTACTTAAATATTTCAATATTGTACTCGTATTTTGTCCCAATCAATGTAACTGCGCGTTCTCGACGCGTTAAGAACTAATTCTAACTACGCGTTCACAACGCATTGAGATCTACATAGTTCTAACTGTGCGTTCACGACGCGTTGAGAACTAGTCCTAACTGCGCGTTTACAATTGGTAACTAGTTCTAACTACGCGCTCATGACGCGTTGGTTAGTTCTAACTACGCAATCACAACGCGATGAGAACTAATTCTAACAGCGCGTTCACGACGCGTTGAGCACTAGTTCTAACGGCGCGTTCACGACGCGTTGAGAACTAGTTCTAACAGCGCGTTTAAAAAGCGTTGAGAACTAGCGCTCAGTTCTCACCTTACTGAACTTAGCACAGCGCAGAGCAAAAATGTCAAAAAATCAAAGAACGGAGCGCCAAAATACGACAATATGTGCCCAATGTACCAGTTTTGAATTTCGAAGCCCTTAAATATCTTGCGGAAACGATTGTTGTAATGACCCGCGTGCGACGAAGATGTACCCGTAAGACTTGCGCTATTCTTCCTGTACATAGACTGGTTGTTATAAGCTGTGTCGCAGAAATACATTTGTAATGAAAATATATTCATATCGGAGTCTTAACGTCTTTTTCATGTCCTTTTATTATTTCACTGCTATTTTCCGTGTCGTTTTCAAAGTTAATGAGCGTTGATGAATGGTGAGTTCAGTTGATTTTAATGAAAGGGTTGTCCAAATGATCTGAGACTTGGTTTTGTATTCGTGATACATTACAATGAAAACTATCATGATGTTGTAATATAGTTATTTCAACTTAAGGTTACATCTTGAAACTAGGTTGATCTAAGCATTCTAAATTGTAAATACTCATGTGATCAAAATGAATACATAAGCTCACTGAGGTTACTTGTACGACTGATCAGCTTCAGGGCACAACTGGCAGTATTTTGAGTATCTAGGATACAAGCTCACTGAGGTAAATACTTGTAAGACTGATCAGCTTCAGGGC
>JACJUY010009556.1:0-15929 GCA_014220935.1 Platorchestia sp. MABIK | reverse complement strand
GCCGCACACCGCAGCATTACAGCACAGGCCGCACACCGCAGCATCACAGTACAGGCCGCACACCGCAGCATCACAGTACAGGCCGCACACCACAACACACGAGGCGGGGGACGCTGGACTAAAGCGTCCCAACCGGCACTACAACACATAACATGCAATATTGCCGCCCGATAGATTCATAAAATAAAACTAACTCAGAGACGAATATTCAGTAACAAACTTTTAGCCGAAAGTTACCTCAAAATTAAGGATGATAAATAATTAAATACAGTTTAAATGTAACTCTTAAGTGTGTAGAGCGTTTCACACGAAAGAAAATCTAACGTTATACATCCATGAATGAGTTACTGTTCAATATATGCACGAGGTGACAAAGTTTATTTAACTCTTGAAACAAAAAGGAAATTCTTGAAACAAAAAAGATGAATCTCTTTGAAACGTGCCGTCAAATTCTGGAATGAAGCAACGAGAACGAATTGTGTTCAAAATCATCCAGTTGTAGAAAAATCAGGGATTAATCAAAGCGGCAATGCAAGGAGTGATGAGAATATGACCACCATAAATATTTAAAGAAGAATGGGAGAAATGTCTAGAGAGTGAAGTGCATTCATAACGTTAAGATACGGGTCGAGAAATGACCAATATGCTTCCAGTGAATAACAGTGTTATGAATTGTGTCTTTAATTAACCAACATCCTCAACGCGCGTGCAAAGTTATAAATTCACATCTTTTGGCTTAGGGTAACCCTCACCAACTTTGAGTATTCACAGTACAACGTTCCACGAATTAATAAAATCAGGTCAAAAGGTATTTTCTCACGCACCGAAAAAAGTTGTACACAAATTGTCGCTCAACTCGGCGCGTTTGAACAATATCTGAGTAATTGGTGTTCTCGGTCGCGTGTCCACTCGTTGTGGCACACGCTGCATGCTCAAGATATTCGTAGCAGTGCTCGGGAAGTTCGTGTGTGCTGCCGGCTCAACGATGTTTACGCACGCGTAGGGTAGCTGGGCATGATCTGCGTCGTCTAACCAGCATAAGAGGCACAGAGATTGTAGTGCAATGTGGATGAAGAAATTAATTTTATCAGATGGAGTCTTCAATTGTTTATGGGAGTATTTGTCATGTCTAATAATAGTCATTTGTTACTATAAGCGTAAGGTATAGGTATAGCAATTGTCTAACAAAAAGGAATAGTTGAAGAAGAGACGATAGGGTAAGAAGAAGGGAAGACTCACGTCCTGCCTGCAGTAGGGACACGAGATGCAGGCCATCCTGTTCACGTTCTCCTCCCACACGCGCAGGATGCAGTCGCCTGGAGGGCAGCCAGTGCACTCATTGAGTACCTCTGAGGACAACTCTCATTTGAAGAAGTCACAACTCAAGTCGATGTAGCACTAGTCCCCACGGTACCAATTACTAGTAACACCACGTAGCTAAAATTTTCAAACTACTAAACAAACAAGATTTAGAAGAACTACTCAATTTTACTCAACCCTCCTCCATTACTAAAAGAAATGGAACACCATCAAATTAGAAACATACCAGGTTCTTTGAAAAATAGAAACATTTCATTCCAGTGAGAAATTTACAACACTTGCAAAAAAAATTATGCCAGGAGCAGTAATTTGTCAGGATACATAGAAACAGTCGAGAGGCAGACGTGAATATGAAAATTTCTAATATAAAGAAATGCTCAAGATATTTTCAACGATCACACATACTACAATAGAACCTCACATCCAGCCGCTCACAAATGAGACCAGTTAATGAATAACACTGAAAACATTCGAAACTAAATAAAAAATGAACACGAACAAGATGTTAGACAATTTCTAGAAGCTACGTTTATAAATATTGAAATGTCATGACCTTGCTTCAGTGAGCGTTGATTCACTAAAAACCAATTTTTCTATCCAAAATATACCTCAAATTTTGTCTCCCATTACTGTAATCAACAAAGCAAAAAATAAATTCACTGATGTTGCACGGTAACCTGTGCCATAATTTGGTACAGTACAATAAGGCGACAGAAGCGTTCCATTACATGAGTAGCTGTCAGAAGTGTCGCACACAACGCTCGGTACGATATGTGCAGGGCACTCCGCAAAGTGGGGTGCCACCATCAGATTGCAAACTTTGAATGTCTAGGAGTCTGAGTGCCGAGTTTCATTGTACTGTCAGGTTATATTCGGTCCAGAAGTTATGTTTTGTAATCTTGTATTGACGCTCAATTACGGATTTAATGGACTGGAGCCCCGATTTAGCATCAAGTCTTGTTAGAATTTAGTTATTTATTTTAGACGAACAACGTTTTGTTGTCACACTACACTCCTCACACTACAAGATTTAGCTCCCTTTGTGTTTGCCGAAAATTAAAATTCCCATGAATGACAACGTTTTGACACCGAAGAAGACATTCAGAAAAAACAGGTGTTTCCGAGCCTCGAGGTACAAATTTTTTATTACTTCTTAGGCATGGAAACCAATTCTGGATTCCTTGTACCGATTCACACGGAAACCACTTTGGATGAGATAGGAGCCATTTATGGCTTAGGAAAAAATCACTAGACAGTCAACTTCCTGAAAGCACCTCGCACTAAGATGTTCATTAAGAAATAATATAAACCAGGAAATTAAAAAAATTACTGAAAGGCTAAACTAAGAAAGCTTCAACAAAACTAGGAAAGCCTACATGAAAGAAATACAGATAAATGTGAGAAGGAAAAGGGACAAATAAAGCACCGGACACGTAAAATGATAGTCACATTCAATACTAGAAAAAGGACAAAAGCACTTGACTACAAGAAATAGGCAAACGTAAAATGAGAGCCACATTCAATACTAGAAAAAGGACATAAGCCCTTGACTACAAGAGATAGGCAAACGTAAAATGAGAGCCACATTCAAAACTAAAAAAAGGACATTAGCACTCGACAACAAACGACAAGCCTTAGCTGAATACTACAAAAAAGGAGCACCATAACTTGGATAAAAAGAGGTGACCACTACGGTCACGAAGCTACAACAAAAGAAAGCTGTAAGAGCTATGGTGGGTGAGATGACTGTAGACTCAATTCAGGAAGAACACATGAGAACTCACAGCAGAAGAGGTGGCCGCAGTTGGTCTCGGCTCCATAGCGCACTCTGTCCATGCAAATGGGACACTCGCTCTGGTCATCGTCGCTGCGCACGCGCACCATGTCTAACCTGACACTCTCTTCTGTACTTCTTAACTCGTGCACTGTTATCCTTTACTTTTGAAGACTGAACCAATGCTCCACTGAGTTATTTCAAGTTCTAAATGAATTTCCAATGTTTCAACTGACACCAGAATCACGGCTATCACATGCACAGTCACATGCAGCTGGAAAATGGCAACAAAATTCAGAGGTTAGTGTAAATTACAACGAGGTACTGCAAACGTTCAATGACTCAAATATTAGACTACGTGGTGTGAGGAAGGAATGCCTTTATCCTCCTAGGCTATTTTACTAGTTTAGGAGAGGACTTGATAATTTTTTACATTAAAAACATTCAAGGAAGACACAGGCGTATAAGAACAGTATTATTTCCCTGAACTATTCACTCAAGTTGAAACAGGCAGGATGAAGAAAAGGTCAGTCAAATCACTCGTGACATGTTCTTTCCGCACTGACGATATAAATAAGTGAAAACAAGACAACGAAGTTTCTAAAATAAGATTGCAATAGAACAAGAGTGAGTTCCACTGCTTAGAAAGCAGGTAGAGCTGTCCTATCCAACAACTACCAGCTAAATTTTCACATGAGATAAGTTAGTTTAAGCTCATCTAACCAAGACCAACATATTCCCAAGAGTGGAAGTATGGAATTCAGGGAACTGGGAATCTATACACGAACCGTATTCCCACAGATCCCTCACGCTCAAAAAAAGGAAGTAAAGAGTTAAGTTTGTGAAAAAAATGAAAGTTGAAGAAAAATTAGTTTGTACTGAAAAACAGGACAGGAGGGAATTAAAGAAAGACGGTCCGTAACAAAACAAAAAATCTATTCTACCTTAAGGCCTATCTAATCTTCAGCTCAGGTCATCCCAGCTTCCGCTCGAGACACAACTAAGCTGAACTAGATTAGCGTCATCTTTTTGGTTCTGGCTTGAAGCACAATTTTGGGATGTATTTGTGGGACACAACACCGAAATGCATTTATTTTAAATTAGCTCTTTTCTACCAGTGTACCTAATGTTATGTTAAGAATTGAAGAAATTCTAAAACATGGGCTACAACTATTGAACTACAAATATATTTCCAATATTTTTCATGACGATGAGTATTAACATTATAATTCAGGTAGTTGAAGACTCCCTTATCCCCCAAAAAGGTGATTTCAAGAGAGTGAAAACAAAGGGCAACTTAGCACGGCTAAGCCCAAGGAGTGATCCTCAAATGGACACCTTGCGCATGTGGACACCTTGCGCATGTGGACACCTTGCGCATGTGGACACCTTGCGCATGTGGACACCTTGCGCATGTGGACACCTTGCGCATGACGACAGCATGAGAGAAAAAAGATGAAGAATTAATTTAGAGCTGAGGCAACCTCGCAGTATCTGTCCTAGGGGCGCTGGTCCCTAGAGCAGAGATAGAGACACACCTCACGAACCTTATCTCACTGCCTATCCTTTGCTACCAGAAGGGGGCACAACGCTATAATGGGTTGTTAATGAAAGGCAGGAGTTAATTCGAGAATTTAGTTTAAGCTAGCCTAATTACAAGAAAGGTGTTCTCAAGAAAGGAAGGAGGGAGCCACTATTTAGTATGGCATAGGGGAATGTACGCCGCGCTTGCCGCATAGGAAGAGCATGATTCAAAGTTTACAAAACAAGATGAAAGTTGTCTCCGAGAAAAAAAAAAAGTATGTAGTAAATCAAAGAAGGTGGTCTGTAACAAATGGAAAACTCATTCGCTTCAACAAAAGGAAGACCAGCCTCGCCTTCAGCCCCTCAGGAGGATAAAACCATTATCTACAGGAATTTGTGTTCCCGAGGGGAATATATGAGAGCCCGAGCTAATGGTCAGGTAGGCTTTCCTTTTGTTGAATTAGAATAGGTTTCTGTTTTGTTACGAACCATCTTTTTTTGGTTCACTGTTGTCCTTTTTTTCAGTACATATCACTTTCTTCTTCAACTCATATCTTGTTTAATGTACTTCTATCGCAACTTACTGTTTATATGCATGTTGTGCATAAATTCAGCGTTCCCTCAAGTTCACAATAAATGGTGCCTTCCTCTCTTAGGAACGCCTTTGTTGTGATAAGGGAGGCTTGAACTAACTTTTTCAAACTAATCTGTTCAATTTGCCCGACATATTTTTTACAATATTTGATTGATACGACGAGCTGTAACGGCTACAAGAACCACAGAAATTAAATGGAAGTTCAGATCTCTGGCTGCAAAACTGCTCCTGTGCCAGTGTCGGGAAGAACTTCCAGGATCTCCAGCGAAGCGACCTGCGTCAGTCCGTCTGTCAGAACAAGCTCCGCTGCGATACTTGAAAACCCAATACAAATTGAGCAGTTCATCTTTGATCTCATTTAAAAAAATGTAAAAAATAATAAAAGTAAAAAGTACTAGCTCATGAAAACATATCGTAAAAATGATTTCATAACGAAAACTTGAATAATTCCTTTGTGAAATCTCAAAACAACAACGAATTACGAGTCGCTAATGGGAGTATAACAGAAAATTTGCCGAACTGAATTGAGATCTTGACACACACGTCTTCTGTGGAGACGTTATACGCCCGTTGTAACGCTATCATGAACAGTAGACAGCCAGTGATGCCTCACGTCGTGATAAGCATTATTGTTAACATTCTTTACTCATTGCGGGGTTCTCATCAATGCACAATTTCGGGAGAAATACGGTGATGTCAACTGTACAAAGACACTCATTAAATACTCATCTCGACAGTCCTCAAGAGGGGGCAGTGTAATAATCAAAACAAAGTAAACATATCCAACGAAACTCAACGCTAGAGATGAGCCTACTCACACTTCAAGAAAGATGAATGATGTACAACAGAACACAGGTGGGCGGCCACGAGTCTGAATGACGTCCAAATGAAATGAAGAGCCAGCCAGTTTCCGTGGACATGTGAATACCAGCACCAACTACAGCAGCTCAGATAATTAGTGAGTTTAAGCCTCCCTAGCCGCAACAAATGCCATCCAAAGAGAGGAAGATAGAACGCACCATTTATTATGGGGTTAAGGGAACGTGGAATCTATCCAGAAAGGGCATAGAAACAGTAAGTTGAGAAAGAAGTTCATGAAACAAGATCAAAGTTGAAGAAGAAAGCAGTAGGTGCAGAAAAACAAGACAGCAGTGAACCGAACAAAAGATGGTCCTTAACATAACAAAAACATTTGATTTCAACAAAAAGAAGGCCTACCTAACTCTGAGCTAGGGCCCTCACATTTTCCCCCTGGGAGCGCTAATTCCCATAGATACAATAGTTGTATCCCCCTGAGGGGCGAAAGCAATGGAAAATTGGCGAGATCATTAGGATAACGTTGAGCTTAAAATAGAACACACAGGGTTTGATTAATCACGCGGCCTGCAGAGTCTCAACAGCGACAGAATTCGTGTGACCACATCAGTTACTTCCTAACAAAGGCGACCTCAAGAGAGCGCAGAGAAAGAAGCGTTCAGTATGGTCTGAAGCGAACACCCACGAGGTTTGTTCTCACACAAGATACCCTCCGCATAGGAACAGCAAGATAACCCATTTATTCCTGGCGTCCTACATATAGGACGGCTAATTGTAACCATGCAAAGTTTTCTGTTGATTAGGAATGATAGAAAATGAAAAAGCGAAGCGCTGTTGATTGTAACTGTTGATTACTGTTCCAATAAATGCTCTCAAATAATCAGTATAAGTGTTCTAACTTTGTCTCAGTGAAGCCACTTTATTATCTTTTCCATCGTACGAGCCGCTATTCCAACCTCCCGCATAAATCGTTAAGAAGGAAGCAAAGGAAGACAAGGAAGAAATAACGAAGAGCGTATAACACAGAGAGAAGCAACGTATGCACGAAAGATAAAAGTCCGAATGACCTATTTACAGCTTAGGTAACCTTACGGTCTCCTCCTCAGGGTACCAGTCCCGATAGCACGGAATAGACAACCTCAACTAACTCGCGCCTATTTCTTGATTATGCCTCCAAGAGAGTAATTCACAACACTTCAGAACTGAACTTTAATAAGCTTAATGGTTTATGAGCCCATGGCATTTGCCCATCTCATTACAATTATTAAAAAACAAAATTAAAAGGATCCCAGGTCAAAAAATGCACTCGGCAAAATAATTGCTAGCACCTGGGTGGCATACCAGACCCTCAAAGAACAGAATGCTCCACTAGACGTGCTTTTGAAGACCAACTTTCAGCGAATAGAAGCTCATGAAGAACATTTGGTGGCTGGGCATCCAAGAGGTGCATGTACTCATCGGACTCGGGTGTGCCAGAGGTGCCGCCATTGCCTCCACAGCAGCCAGAGGAGGCCACTGCCTCTACAGCATTTGTTGCCTAACTCAGTTAATTGGAAACCAGTGGAAGAGCTCACATCCCAAAGGTTTTAGGTAGATCTTGCTCCAATATAAAGCAAGACTAATTTAAGCGCTCCACTTTATTCCACCAAAAGACGCGAGAAAGTTCATCCTTAATTTTTTTGGGTGGTCAGTGCATGTGGTGTTTCAGATGCAAACGAGTCGATCAAGTCTAAGAAATTTGGAAAAATTTCGGGACACGTGTGTGTCAAACGGTTATTCTGATGAATATTGGCTCGTCACCTTTGACCCCATGTTCAAGTGATTGGGAAAGTTGAATAATGTACTCACATTGCGAATAGTGAAAAGATGGGGGCTGTCTATCGAATTTGTGAACGAAATAAATTATCTCAAAAACTATAAATTGTTTTACTTTAAATACTTAAATATTGCCAGTCCATTCGCGTAATCACTAACTAATAGGAAGAAGTAAAGCATTTATATGTAATAGCGACGGCTTCTGTTGAGTGGGTGTTGGTCGACACGCACGTGTGTCGTGTGCACCCACGACATTAAGTGTCGCAATGTATCGCTTGATGGTGCATCATGGCACACTTGTGTATCGCTTGATGGTGCATCATGGCACACTTGTGTATCGCTTGATGGTGCATCATGGCACACTTGTGTATCGCTTGATGGTGCATCATGGCACACTTGTGTATCGCTTGATGGTACATCATGGCACACTTGTGTATCGCTTGATGGCACATCATGGCACACTTGTGCATCGCTTGATGGTGCATCATGGCACACTTTATGTATCGGTTTAGTGACAAGTTCACAAGCGAGTTGGTAAGGTGATCATTTTTTCTAATGTTGTAATGAACTTATAAGACTATGTACTTATACTTTAAAGACATTGAAAAAGAACACAACCTGATAAAAATAAAGCCAAACAAACGAAGTAATTGAGTACTGGAATGTAACCTCATGCATAAAAATCAATATAAATTAATGAGGAAGTGGGACAAGGCGTGAAGACTGCTGGCGCTGACACCAGAGGCAAAGCGACGAAGAAACAAAAGATGCTCACATTTGAAAAATAATCAGAAAAAATGCCGTGAGGATGTTTTCAGATTTCTGAGTTGAAAATGGAGATTTTCGAGGTAATAAAACAAGCCATGAATAGAACACGAATTATTTGCAGGACAATAATTAAATGATCAACGCTGTTTTGAAATGCAACTGGTTAAAACCTGTCTTGAGCTTATAGCTCATAAAATCAGTTAAAATGATCCAAACAAAGCAACAACCTTTCGAATGCATTACCAACGTCTAATATAAAGATAGAAATTAAAATTAGCCTCACTAAGGATTAGGATCTGATGGTTAGTCTGCAAATGATATTAAATAAAAGGTTTTGCAGCCCGTGGACGCCCGTCATGGGTGCACCACCAGCAGCAGCAGCAGCAGCCGGAGATCTGGGACTTGCCGTCCTCAACACACAAAATAACACGAGGAAGAAATACGCCGCTATATCATCAAGTGTTACCATCACAATAGGACCATATCATAAACTCGAAAATAAGTTGCAAACAAGAAAAAGTGGACGAGTATCACAACAGCTCAAGTTCACAATAGTTTTTAAATATGTTCAGAAAAATGGCGAAAGTCACATTGAATTAGACCGGTGATATTGAATACTGGTGAACATCATCACAATCACACAAAACCATGAGAACAACTAAGGAAAAATCACGACTGAACATGTAGTCAAACTCATGAAAAAGATAAGAGATGATCAAGGATATACGTACAGGGAGACTCTCATGAATATACAAGGGACTTTTTGTAGAAGGAAACAATTCCAAATCGCTGCACTGGATACAAACTGCACGAATGGGAGCTATTTTAAAAATGCGGAGTTTAATGCAAATTGGAGCCCAGCAAACAGGAAGCATACTGAGGAAGCTTCATTTAATTTTGTCACAATCTACTGAGCAGACGCGACGCCATGAAGTACAGGAAGGGCGTAAGCAGAGCGTTCGGCGGCAGCCGCAGGAGCGACGTGCTGTAGCTCGGCTCCGGCAGCTGGGGACGCTCTTCAGGCAGTGCACCACGGGAACGAGATGATAACGTTGAACGAGATGATAAAGTTGAACGATATGAAGTTGAAGAAATTGGAGAAGAGGAAGAAGAAGTGGAAGAAAAAGAAGATCGGGTGTCGTGTTGGAAGACCATGCCACTGGTGTGGCGCAGCTGGTACCGCCGCTCCCTGACACGCGGAAAGACCCGCTCGGCGTACACGTACACGTTGGTCAGCTCGGACGCAGGGACTCGCGAGGGCGTCAGGAATTTCACCTGCAATGTAGAGAAGGGGCGGCAGTGTCACGCGTGCAGCCGGGGCAAGCAACTGACACGCGAAATCTTAAAACAGCCTGTCTTGACGTGCATCTACTGCTCATTAGATGTTGATTTAAGCCTCCTAATTCGCAGCAAAGGCGATCCAAAGGGAAGACGGCACCATATAGTATGAAGATAAGGGAACGCGTAATATATGCACAAGGTGCATGGAAACGGTAAGTTGAGAAATGAAGTTCATGAAACAAGTAAAAGCTAATGAAGAAAGTAGTAGGTACTGAAAAACGGGGCAGCAGTGAAGCGAAAAAAGATGGTCCGTTACAAAAAAAAACGTAACAAAAACTTTAACAAAACTTTTTTCACAAAGATGGTCCATAACAAAACAAAATTTTTGGTGAATCTAAACTACAGTTCGGAACCTCACACTTTCCAATTGGAGCGATAATTCTCACAGATACAATAGTTGTATTGTAATGAGAGGTGAGAAGAGATAGGAAGTGCATCTCAACAGTTCACTCAAAAGGCAATTACAACAGATATAGCACAGGTACAACTCAATAAAATGCTTCATTTCTGACGAGGAGGGTGCGCCAGTCGCCACTCTGCAGAGGACGGCCCCATCACCGTGGCGGCGCTGGAGGCAGCTCTCATGCAGCGACTACAGCTTCAGAACAACGTGTGCAAAAGAGCCAAGTAGGCACACAAAAAACACGTCCACACTGAATACATTTTTTTTCAACCACAGCCAGTAAGCAACGCATTTTTCAGGCCCCTGAACGATAGTTCAGTTAGTCAGCATAATTGAAAAATGTAGCGCAGCACTCGAACTCACCACCTGCCTGCAGTACGGGCAGCGCTGCTTTGAGAACTGCGTGGTCAACGCCCTTATGATGCAGGTACCTGCACACATAGTTCAGCAATAACTAACACAGTGAGTCACAATCGTCATCACGCAATTTGTAAATCTCCACTATCGTACCAGAAAATTATAGCCAAAAACGTTATCCGCACGTCGCTGTACAAACTTGGGGAATAAATTTGTATCTGACTCCAGTTATCATCATTGAGCACTGAATTGACATTCACTTCACAAGGCTCTGGACTACGTACATGAGCCCTCAGTAAATGCGCTCACAGTCAATAATAGAGCACGGCGCGGCATTTCGCACGTGCGCGCCTCCATGCTGTTCAGGGATTAGAGAACTCCAACACGAAGAGCTTAACTCCAACCACGCTTTTGAGTCACAAGTTTAAGGGAATACCTGATCGGTACGTTGGGCTTTAAAAGTGTTGATCGTTCATGCCTTAAAGATGTTTTTAGGGTAAATCTATGAAGAAGAACCTGGGTCATCACAGTAAACTACCACTAGGAAGAACATGATCACGCACCAGAAGAGCCAGGGATGACGAGTTAACACGCTGACCGCTATGGGTTAAACTCAAGTTCAATATTCAACTCAAATTTAAAGTCAATTGCAGTAGGCAATTCTAAAAATGGCAAACATCAACTGGATCGTGCCTTCATTTGGGTGTGATTATGTATTCATGAAAATTAAATTTGTGAATACCGGTCAGGGAGCAGCAACGTGAAAATCCCTTCCGTGATCACCGCGGCGGCTCACAGCGCAGTCTAAATCTTAATCCATTAATCAGACTTCGTGGAAAGAATGAAATGGACTAGAGCCCAGGCGAAGAAATAGCTTAGACGCATTGTACAACATGAAACACAGGTAAAATAGTGTACAACGATAAGAATTATCTAACATTCAAACATTGATGGTAAACTTTTTCTTGAGAAGATTCAAACCCTAGCATTCAAAGTACATGAAATAAAACGAGTAATTTGAGTTACATGAGCTTGTGCAAGGTTGCGGGCGCTGACTGATGAAAAAATTCCAGCCCATCCAGCCTTATCTAAAATTTTCCACGTAAGATTAGATTAGATTATTAGTTAGTTTAAGCCTCCCTATCCTCAACAAATGAGATCCAAAGAGAGGAAGGAAGAAGGCACCATTTAGTATGGAGTTAAGGGAATGTGGAATCTATGCAGAAAGGGCATAGAAACAGTAAGATGAGAAAGAAGTTCATGAAACAGGATCAAAGTTGAAGAAGAAAGTAGTAGGTGTTGAAAAAACAGGACAGCAGTGAACCGAAAAAAAGTTGGTCCGTAACAAAACAAAAACCTATGTCATTTTAACAAAAAGAAAGCCTACCTAACCTTTAGCTCGGGCCCTCACATTGTCCCCCTGGGAGTGCTAATTCCCATAGATACAATAGTTGTATCCCCCTGAGGGGGTTTTTCCACGTAAGTGTAGAGGTACCTCGGCAGGTTTCTAACCTTAGCCTTTACGCAGTACGCAGGGGAAGCAAAAACTCGGAAGCCTCTCTCATCAAATGAGTCTTAATCCCTCATGGCATTTCCTTACATGCAGCGCTTTCTCCACATTTCTTCACAGCATTATGTTTAAGAAATGTTCTTTCATTGCTTACGAATGCTTCCGTAATTCTAAAAGTATTTGTAAAAATGAACACTTTCATTTCGAGGGTAATGGTAGAAGAGCGATATTCTGGACTAAAACATGTGACTATCTCAACAATCATTCCAACATGAACAAGTTCCAAACTCGACTTCTACACACCCTATTTAAAAAAGTGGAAATACTGGATTGACAGGAACGCTCACCTGAATTTGTCAGCAATATGTGTGACTGTCACACGGCACTACACGCTTGGTCGAGCTATCCGTACCAATGCCACAAATAGATAAGCCCCTCAAGGGGGACCAGTCGCCTCGCGCCCACGCTCCAGCCCAGCATTGCAATGACGTGACGCACAATGACCTCAGTGCTAGCTAGCCACACCAATGCGGGATTTTGACCCGGGACCCTACGTGGACCAGTTGCTGCGCATCTCACTCCAGCCCCGCCTTTAGGAACGAGTCCTATTCCAGCAGTGCACCGATGTTACTATTCCAGCAGTGCACCGATGTTACTATTCCAGCAGTGCACCCATGTTATTATTCCAGTAGTGTGAATAAAATAATTTATTCTGTGTCTGTCTCCCACAGGCAGGAGGCTTAAATTGGGCGTATCTAACAGGAATTACGTGTCTAATGGACACTGGAAACATTTAGTCTAGGCGACGCAGATGCGTGGAGCAAGGCAGATGATAGACCAAATTTAATGATTTAGGCCATAAAGTAGAAACTGCTGACTCGGCCCTCCGCTTCGGACAGGCCGCACAAAAACTACGGCATTGATGATCGTCGATCATAAATTCATTGGAGAGAAAACCAACTCTTGTTCCTTGCCGACCTTTTTGATTAATTATGGTACATCGGACAGAGCCGGAGCGACAGCTCAAAGATGTCCCACTCCTGACTCGTACTCTTCCCCCTCCCCCTTCTTTGTCGTGAGCCCTTTCAGTCTTTGCGGAGAAGAACATTAAGGAGTCACTTAGGACCGAGAGGCGAGGGAGACGGATAGAGTGAGGGAGACGGATAGAGCGAGCAAGCGGAGGCACTTAGGTTCTGGTCGTGAGTCGGCGAGGACTTGGTCGAAGACAGACAGGTATCACTTCACGCTGTTAGAGTGAAACTCTGATTCAAGGGCGCGGTTTCGAGGGTTTCGCTTTTCGATGTTCAGTTTTGAGGGTTTTGGATTCCAGTTCTGTCGTTGAAGGCTTTTGATTTCAGTTCTGTTACCGACGGCTAAGTCTCCATGATACAGGTTTCAACATTGTAGTGGTCAAGCGCGAGTCAGAAAACAGGTTGTCAACACTGTAACGCGTTGCTAAAGTCGCTGTCTTTTGTTGAGATTGTTCCTGGGTTGTGTGTCCGGTGCTCCGCGTGTCCTCTCTCTCCTTTTCCCGTACTTGCCTCTCACACCAGTAAACTTTAATGATTATTTGAGTATAATGACACAGGGACAGCAATACAGACAGGAAGTGGAATGTCATCAGGAACTGAAATGTCACTAGAAACTTGAGTTTCAACAAGTAGAGGAAAACTGGGTTTTTTGAAGAGGCCCAGCCGACTGGTGATTATTCTAAATAATTAGCTATATTTTGTACAGCTACCCCACCATGTATTTGACGACATTTTACTGTAGACTTCAACGAATGTATCTATTTAGTGTTTCGGCAATGAAAAAAAAATTTTCAACAAAACTAAAAACCAAAAAGACAAAACATTGAAAATATTTGCGTACGTATGGAACAGAAAGCTGTTTTTCGAGCAGAGACCAACTCCGAAGAAGAAAACGAAAGACTACTTACATTCAAAACTCGGCCCTTGAGCTGACTGCGAACTCTAAAAAATTTTCCTTGTGCAACAAAGAGCTTTGAAAATAGCTTCATACAACTGACGTGCCTTGGCAGATAAAAGGGGTTTACTAAGGACTCTGTTCTTACCTAGAAAAAAGCAAATAACGGAAAAATAATGGTAAGTTTCGAATGGCTTCTAGAGTTTTTGACCAACAAAAAAACGGGTACCATCACTAGATTTAACATATTATGTTTTTTAAAAGTAGGCTGCAAAGTTTTGAAGATTCTGACGGATGACCATTCATCATAAACGAAATTATTCTTAGTGTAAATGAAAATATGTCGAAGTACGAAAAGAGCATGGTGTTCTGAAGAAGAATTTCATCGTGAGTCCAATAATCTTTGTACTATTTTCTTCAGCTCCAAACTATGAAAGTAGCAGTTTTTAAAGTTAGAAGAGTGAGGGTTTAACGAAGGCTATATAAGGAATACTATTCCCCCCAGTGAAATGAGCCTCAGTTTCATGTAGAGTTGAGCGCTTCACTGCGACAATTGCTCTACACCTATCTTTTGGTTAAATATTTTTGGTGCCTGCAAGGAACCGCGACGATGGCTTGGGTCCTATTGGCCAGGGAAATGCCCTACATTGTAGGAGTTGAAGAATATCCTCCCAAAGTGCACCAGGAAAGTAAATTGCCGACAAAGCACATTTTCCCTCCCGATGCAGCCTGTGTCGCGTCACGATCCTTCATGGTGTGCTAGAAGCTTTCAAGTCCGCATTGTTTCAGAGATATGCAGACCATCACCCAGTCTCACAGAAAACTTAGATCTCGTTCAAGTATATAGATTTTAACTGCATCTGCAGCAGTAAACTGAACACTCTCGACCCGTGAATTTTAGGTCTTGGAAAAATTCAGCAATAATTTTGCATGCAGGTTCTCGTAAGGATTTTGTGTCCGTCTCTCCAAATGCCGTTCGAGAACACCGTTTAGCGTCCGTTTCATCTTGATATTTATTAGTTTCATTCTCTGTGACATTTTAGGAATTTTAGAGGCTTGATCTTATTTGGGAGACATGAAATACTGTTATGCTTCACTCAAGATTTATTGGCTGTATCGCCTTTCGTAAGTGCATTTGCTGTGCAAGCAGCATCATCCCACTCACCCATTTCAGAACCGGCAGGGAGCGCTGCCAGACAACAGCGCTCCCTGGGCCTCTCCGCCGCTGGTCTCTACCCCAGCGGTTTGCTGCGGAGGTCTAGCACTTTGTGCCCGAATTTAGTCATTATCACTGCATTGGCTGGCGAAACAAACTCTAAGTTGAAAAAATCAAGCAATGTTAGGGATGACAGTTCTGTCCACGGACTACTAAAACAAGTACTGCCAATTCTGGAATGCGTGAGTACGGATGACGCTGCCGAGTGCCTGCACATCAAATGCACTTCCGAAAGCCGATACAGCCGACATCTCTTAAGTAAAGCATAGCAGTATTTCTTATCTCCCAAATAAAATCCAGCTAATGTCATATCAGAGACAATAAAAGTAAATTAGCCAAAATTCAATAGAAAGTACGCCTCACAAACAGTCAAGGGATAATTACTCCTCTCTCTGAGCACAATCCATAAGAGGAAACTACGCCAGGTTCATGCTACACGGTCGCTCCACAGCCACACGGTCGCTCCACAGGCACACGGTCGCTCCACAGCCACACGGTCGCTCCACAGCCACACGGTCGCTCCACAGCCACACGGTCGCTCCACAGCCACACGGTCGCTAGACA
>JACJUY010009555.1:0-32682 GCA_014220935.1 Platorchestia sp. MABIK | reverse complement strand
TTCGATCGCAACCCAATTGGATTGTTGAGAAATGTTGAATTTGCGTGATTTAGGATCGCGGCAGTGCGAAATAAACTTCGATGCTGGAAAGTTGTTCGAGTTATTCAACTTGAATTTGTTGCTCATTTAACTTAGTGTGACCTCATTCTTTATCGGAAAAAATATCTCCAATTGTTAATCAGAGCGTGGGGTCAGGTTGTATTTCGTTAGCAGCCGACGTTGAAAATCATTTAAATTTTCTATTTTTATCAAATGGTTAGACTTATTCCTGGAATTTAATTGAGTGGACCGTCGAAACAGACTATTTTCAAGCAATCAGGAAACCCCAATTGTGCCCGATTTTTTTGTGATTCTACGAGAACTTTTCAGAAAAAATTGAAAGTGTAGAGTTTTCCTCCAGCACACTTCTTGTTTATTAACACAATTACAAAATTTGCTTTTCTTTAACGTAAATCCAGTAAACATTTCTTTCGTGGTTCTCAATTTTCTCTCTGAAATGTGACGAATGAATCAGATGAACGACTTTCAGAGCGAATATCTGCAGTTACGTTTCAATTTTTCAGTCGTAAAATTTGGAAGTGTGGAAATATTTTGAGTCAAAATTTCGTCACCAATCAAGCATTCTCGGATTTTTTAGAAGTGTTAGTCTGCATTTATCAACAATCACCTGATATTCATGAGATAAACTCTAAACAAATACTGTGACGTTGTGCGCGGAATCTGTAGGTCAATAAACAAGGTATCTCAATTAAGATGCCGAATAAAAGACTTTGGTAACTCAAAACTTATTTGGAATAAGGCAAAATGCAGAAGGTAAAATTATCCACCATATCACCAACCTCTTCCTAAAATCAATATTTATTTCGAGAAAGAATCTCTTGCGCTGTCCGTCTTTAAACAGCATAACTTTCCACTTTAATGATACTTTTCTACATTCATTAAAGTTTTTGATGTGTCTGATCTGCCAATGAAAATCTCACTTTAAATCAGTAATGGTATACGTTTTTTCAAGAAACATTCTTCATAGTTTTATTTATAGGAACAATACTTCAAAAAAAGCGTTGGCATGAATTAAACATTCGTTTTGTCATGGTCTATTGGCCTCCTAAGTCTTCAAACTGAACAACGCCTGACTTTTACAACGGAGAAATCTGAACCCATCACGCATTGATGGCCAAACTTGGTTATTGATTTAATATGAATGATCCCATCAGTAACCTCGATGCCTTGATGAAAGTTGCTAAAAATATCATCAAAAGGTGACAAATGGTCTCTCATCAAAGCAGCTGAAAACTGTTGAAGATTAATATTTTTGAATGAACATTTTCAAGGAAGAATTAAAAATTTTACTCTTATTTCACATTTTGTTCTTTCTCCAATGGCTTCTGAGATATTGTTCTCGATGCCATTGTTGCAACTTTTGCCGATAATATAACATTCATCCGGTAGGGGTTGGTTAGATGAAATTACGTAGCAAGTGTCACTGGAAAATTATCCGTTCTATTGACTTGTTTCTTTTATTTTCACAAGGCCTTTTGAACAATTCAAAAATTACTTTTTGCATCTGATGAATATTCGTTTCTGTTTTCTACACACGACCGACTACGTAGCTGCGATAGTTGACAAGTCTTCGAGAATTGCTTTTCAATTAATCGAGATCGATGGAAAGTCGTGCATTGTGAAATCCCTCTGGCACATAAACGTTGAGAAACACTTTTTGACGGTCTTCTTTCAGTCACAGTTTCAGCGTGTAATTCTACACATCTGTCTGTTCACAGCTGTTCACTCTAACTCGATCGTATCATACACTCTCACTTTGTTCAAAAATCTCTTCATGTCTGTCCTTTTTGGCATTGCCCTTCCTTCTCTCTCCTTCACCAGATCAAGTATTTCGTGGCTAGGCGTAAGTTTAAAGAGGCCCTCAAACCGTACGACGTAAAGGATGTTATCGAGCAGTATTCATCCGGACACGCCGACCTTCTCACCAGAGTCAAGTTTCTGCATGGAAGGTGAGGCGGATGGATCTAAAGGAATACCGTTTGAGATCCCAATGTCTTTCACTGAATGAAACGAGTCGTTGAGAGGAGTTAACCAGACCATCGTGCTCTGACGCGTACTTGTCACCCATGATATTCAAAGAGGTGATAGAGTACTCCACACGTGGACGAGAACTATCAAAAAGTCTAACTTTCTTCCATCACTCGCCTGTAACTCATAGCTACGGTACGTATATTCAAATGCTGTGTAAAATCAATCTCTTCGAAGATTTTCAGTATCTTTGTCTGTTAACTGGAGACTGACTTATCAAGAAAAAATCATTTTAGTTTCCTGTTACTTGCGAGTATACGCTTCATCGTGACTGGTAAGTGTTCTTTGCTGTCGCACGTTGCATCTGGGATGAAGACTGCGGTACGTGCACATCAAAAATTCTCGTTTGTTTGCTTGAAGTTTATAACTCTGACTATGCAAGCTTTGTTGAATGCTTCCGTCCAATATCACTGCATTGTGGCTATTTGCTGCAAGAAGGCTTCACAAACAGAGTCTGTTTTCTGCTTTACGGTTCACTTCGAATTGTGAATTGACGGCATGATTAGTGTTGCAGTCCTCATATAAATTTGCTTTGTTGACTCACTCTTTATCTTTCATGGCTAACTTCACCACGGTTGTTGTACTGCACTCTTTTATCAAATGTTGGTAAATTAATTGATTTTGCACCACTGATAGACCTGGACGAGTGTGTACATTGTCTACATGAGTGTGCTAGGGCTTCAGTGTAGCATCATCTACCAGGTACTATTTGTACCTGCAGAATATTTCCGATTTGATAAGCAAGGACGGCCTAATATTTTTGCATTGCCTACTTGACTTCATGAGTATTAAAATTATGAAAAATTGCACCACATTGGTTAAGTGACTTCTAGCATGATAAATTTTGTTCTAATTAAATGGTAGAAAGTTATTACTCCAATTGTTGCCCATTGAGTCGAAACTTCTATTTGAACTTAATCTCGATTGCCCTCGCATTACACATTGTTCTATCCAAAATTGTGCAGAATTATCTCCTCGATTATTTCTTAACCTATATGCTTCTCTTGTTTCTCCTGTCAATGCATTTGTTTTCTCTAAATAATTCGCAGTTCAAAGTGCAAATTACATCAGTCTTTTCTATTTTATATCCAAGAATGTATCTGACACATTCTCTCTAGCGGATCCTAATCTTTTGTATGTAATGAGATCTTTGCCGAACTTTCTATGGGTCCTTTTACACGAGTGTTCTCCTCTATGAGCCCAAAATACGGTCTTCAGAAAAAAACTGTTTTTAAACAACTATCAACTAATTTTGAGGATACATTTTAAAATTACAGAATAATAACTTAATGCTGGGTTATTACTGCTCAATAGAGACCAAAATAAAGCAATAGTTATTCGCTTGCCAGTAGCGTTGTAAGACAGAAAATAGAGAGCTGAATTACGTTCAATACCAACAAACGCAACAAACCGGGTTGAAGCTGCGAACCTGGCTAGTAAGGAGATGCAGTTTCCATAAAATTGCTAATGAATCATTTTTATTTTCACACGCGATTTGCAGGATTTTATTTTGCCTGCCACGACCTGAAACACAATCCAAACCCTGGATAAAGTTATTCTTGAGTCGTTCAAGAAGCTTGGTGCTTGCTTTTATTTAAGAATTTTGTTTTCAGCACTGAAACAATACTTAGTCTCTCCTGGATAAGAAGAGGGATGACTTGGAGCGTTGTTGTTGTTATATTTCAAACAGAGATTAAACTAAACTTATATTAATCTACTGAAAGAATATTTATTCTCAGTGTACTTTGTTACACACTTTGAAGTTACTTTTATACGCGATACCATTCAAAAAAACTTTGTTTCGAGCAATAATAAAATTGAAATCAATTTATAGTTTTAGGTTTTGGAACACGAACCGGCCTTAGATTTTACCCTTCATTGCTGCTGTGCAGCAACGTAATACGTTAAAGCTAGTTAATGATAAAGGAGCGTTTATCATTTCTACTGATTTTATGTTTCCACTTTGACCAACTTTTATCACTTTATTGAGATGCAACTGAAAACAGTGCAGTTTTGAAGCCATTATTATAAATTAAAAGAATCTAATTTACCGGCTTACGCGTAGTTAAGTGATTTTTCTTGTCTTCCTGCGTTTAGAAAGTCATTAAGTTTGATGATGAGTTCTCGTTTTTGTTTTCCAAATTCAATTTTAGGCGAAAAAAATAAAGTCACATCAGTTATCAGTGTTTATGTAAAGAAATTTCATTTTAAAAAAATGCAGTTTATGTAAAATATTCCAGTTTATGGAAAAAATTCCAGTTTATGGAAAAAATTCCAGTTTATGTAAAAACTTCCAGTTTATGTAAAAAATTCCAGTTTAAATCCACGTTCCGTATATTCAAAATTCCTTTTTGATTTGGCAGCTATAAGTTAACCATCGCTCCATCGATGGCTTACAGTATACTTGCTTCTTGGCATGGATTATTGCAGTCACCCGTCATGTCCTTGCAATGAACTCAATGTTCTACTTCATCCAGAAATCATTAGAGAGTACTGAAGAAAATAATTTAAGGCGAGCATGCATCTGAACAGCAAATATAATTGATCTGCACAATATCAGTGAACTGAATTTCAACACAAGTTCCGAGTCAAAAAGAAACAGCGAGGAAATGAAAAATTCAGAATGATGTTTATGTGAATTAGAAAACATTTAACATGTAAAAATATAATTTTCATTCCGAACATAAAAACCAAATAGTACTTTTTATAAATGCCTCATATATTAGTTTTTAATAAATTGTGCATATTTTTGATTACTGCTGGAATTAATGCTTATAATTCGAAGTAATTGGAAATGCAAATAGTTCGAAAACCATAAACTCGCAACAGATTTTTCCAAAGAAAATTTCCTAATTTATAGAAAAAATGTCAAATCCTGTAATTAGGCAGTTGTTACTCAAACAAAATTTAAATTTCCGTTAGCTTTGATGTGTTCATTTATAACTGTTTTGACTGTTCAGACTGGACCAAATACTTGGAAAACAAGGCTCGAAGTCCAAAGATGTCTACGAGTCGAAAATCTCCCTGGCATCGAGGATCGTTAAAGTTGAGAGACAGGTAGGTTATCAAAGTTATATTGTTTGCACTGTAAAATTTTTGGTTAAAAGGATATCGCAGCGAGGAATTTCAGTCAATTTATCAAATGACCTGCATAAACCTTTTTGTACTTGAAAACTTTCAAAGCTTTTACGTAAGGCTTTTTAAAATTTATTACAGCCCTTTGAACTTACCGATTAGTTTACCTAGAGATGTTTTAAAAATTGCTTTGTTCCAAGAAACGTAACTTTTGTGAACATGTTGAATTGCATCTGGTATTTTTATTCAGCGCTGCCCGAAAGCGCGGTTGAGCTTTAAATTAATGTTAAAGTCGGATATTCTGTATTTTAGTCAAATGGCAAAATTTTATAGCTGCAAATCGCCGCTCAGCAGCGTTTTGTTTTATAGATTTCCACCTCCTAATTCACCTGAAAAGCATTAAACAAACTCTATTTTTAAAACAGAACTTCAAATCATTGTTAGCGAACACCGATCCATGTTTTTAAACAGTTCATTTTACATATTTTTAAGACGGCTTTGCACTTCCAGGTGGATGACATCGAGTCTAAACTAGACCAGCTCCTCGACTTGTACCTGGAAGACCGCAAGAGGATGTTGGCTCTGCCTCCGGTACCGTCCTCGGGGTTTGGAGTCCCGAAATACGCGTCTGGAGGCGTGGGTTCAGATTCTTTGCGCTCGTCCACCAACGATGTCAATTTTTCGATCTCTGTTCCTGGCGGTGGCATGCCAGCGTCCGGAGGATACCAGGTCAGCACAGAACGACAACAGAATGCAATAAAATGCAGTCGATTTTTCTGTGTATAAAATATCTTGTGAATGATTTTTGAATCACAAGGATGTATTCGTAATAAAATGAGTATATTTTCCTATATATAAAATATTTTTATGGATGATAATCACAAGGATGTCTCCGTACATTATTATTTAGTGGATGTGTTCAAGCATCCTATCTATAGGGTGTATCTTCGATTACTGTGAATCATCGATTGTTATTGAAGATTCCAGACTACCAAGATTTCTGGTTGTATTACTGTCTATCGCTGCAGTAACTACCATTAGTCGTTGATTGTCACTGATCACAATCATTACCACTGGTTCCAACTAGAAGTTTTCTGGTAATTGTAACTACTGATCATTGATCATAATTTTCGTTGACTATCACTATTCACTAATTTACCACTGATCTCTCACTACCTCTGATCACCAATTCTCGCTGATAACTAATTACTACTGATTACTCATAAGCACCATTGATTACTTACGATTACAAATTGCCACTTTGACTACCACCAAGCCCTGATTGTCATTGTACAATGATTCCAAGGAATAAAAACTGAAATTTTAAGAGTTTATTTAGTACATGTACATGGATTTATTTATGTTCTAAATAGTTACCTTCACGGACTGATTACATAAAATATTAAAGAAAAATATTTCTTCCCAGCTAAGACTTCTAGCAATCAGAGTTGGAATCTGACAATAAAGCTATTTTGTGACTCAGACGGCGCTCACGCAAATTCCACAAACAAGACGAGATGCTTCAGATTTGAATTACTCTATAACATTTGCTCGTCCGGAAAAGGTTTCCAAAATGTTTTCGTCATGAGAAAGTCAAAGTCAAATTCGAAGACGCAAAACTCCTGAATATGCTGCTCACCAACGCCAGAGGGTCCCACGCGTGCGATACTTCGCTTTCAAATGACCTCACGCAGTTCTCTTTGGTATCACTTTTACGTTCAGTTGCGCTTTTCAATAGAGTGACTTTCTATTTCGAAATTGTGTTTGAAAAACTTGCATTTCTAAAGGTAGTTGTGACTCTTTCTCTTTGAGTTTATGTTATCAATTGTATCTGAAGTGAAAATTCAACAACTGTAAAAACGTATATTAATCTATTAGTACTTTGTTGGAACGTACCCAATCATTGTTGCAATTTATCGTTTGAGAGGGAGTTCAATTTAACATGAGTAAATATTGCATTTGAGAGCGAATTCTCCGTGAACATTACAAAAATGAATGACTGTTTTCATATACAACTGAATATTACACATTTTGCGTATAGGGAAAACACCAGGACTTCGTAAAATAGAAGAACTAAAATTGTGAAGAAGGTGAAATTAACGCCCAATTTTTGAACTACTCTGTCTCAAATTTACGAAAATAAACTTCACGAAACTGTATAACAAGTCATGAACTTTATACCGCAGTATGCAAGATGTTTCGCTAGCATATATAAAAACAATATACTTCTACAACGATGAAGTTTATCCGATCACCAACTACACGAGCACCTATGTAGATTAGGCCTCAGTGTTTAGTTGTCTCCATGTAGAATGTATAGATTTTCACAAGCCTATTTGCAAGTATCAGTGGTTCCCAAATTCATGAATGAGAGTTAAATCGTGTGAAGATAATAATGATAAACTTAATATAAGCATGAAACAAAAGTATGCTTGACCAAAATTGAAACAAATCCTGAAATCTAAAATGAGAATTTTAACACATTGACTTCGATGGGTTAAACTGAAGTTCAGTATTTAACTCAAATTTAAATTCAAAAGTTGTAAGAAATTTGATAAATATCAAACAGTAACAGAGTCCATTAAATACCATTAATTATAAAAGATTGTCAAACCTTTTTCAAATGACCCGTCGATTGGTCGTTTCGCAGCAGGAAAAACTAAAGCACGCACCACCGGTTGGTCGTGCCGCAATCAATGTGTCTAAATCTTGGAATAGACATGGCGAATAGATCTTCTTGATCTTCTTGGAATCTGATCACTGATCTTCTTGGAATAGAAGATCAGTGCTGTACCTGAGGCTCAGCGTATTTGGGAACCACTGAACATATCACTCATGAATGCACTTGAGTACCTGAGATGTTTTCAAGTCTACTGGTGGTACACAGGAGGGTAGTTATTGCTCAATGAGTCCCCACACTCCCTCGCGGCGGGGGGCTTTCTTTCCCTGCTCTTCCCCCGGTCTTCTCACGGTCCCCTCAACTGCTCCGTGTTCCTTTCTTCAGGTACTTCGTCTGTTCCTTCTGGTTCCCGTGTTTCTTGTTCTACCTTTCCTCAGTGCATTGGCAATTCGCTTCCTTGCCTGATACGAATTCATTGCCTGATACGGATTATTTGCATTTCGGAAAAAATAATGATAAAGAAGATTGCAGAGATATATTTGTGGCAAGAAAACTAGCATTCGTTATGATCATAAAATAACGTGATGAGTCGCACTGATGTTTGCGTCCCGTGAAAGTATGGATAGCATAGTTTCAGTTGAAATTAGTTTTCTCGGTGTGCAACGGGAAATTTTTTCTTGATCGAAACGCATATTTTCAAAGGGAAACTAGTTTCAGATCATACGAGTTTGCGGACGTAAATTATAGAGTTATAAAGGTTAAATTTAACATCACGATCAAGAAGAAAAACCTTCAGTGAATTTGATTGCTCTGCTCAATTGCACGATTTACTTTTTCTTTTTTCTTTGCTTTTCATTGCATCAACATTCGCTTTTACTGCTTGTGAGCACATCTCTACAAAACGTTGATGTGTTCTATAACAATCATTCATGAAGTGACATTTTTTTCGGGAAAAAAAGGTTGTCAATGGGAGGTATAAAAATACTGTTAAATTTTGGTTGACGTCTTGTAAAACGACGATGTAAGAAAAGATTTAAATTAGAGTTTGCAGTTTGTCTGAGAAAATCTTTTTTACTACAGAGGATCGTTTTAAAACAGTAAATCAGTGAATGATTATTACTTTTGCATCGGTTTTGTGAAATTATTTCAGAGCTTGACAAACTTTTGAATCATGAAAGGAGTACCAACCTCATTATTTTTTCAAGCCTGCTGATGGAAGCACGTTTCCTGATAATTTGGATATTTGTGACTGGTTACTTGTTCTCAATGTCATTTAATAAATTTCATTTTGAGTTGTCTTCTTCAACACTTAAAAAATAAATCGGCACTCTATTTCACATTATTCTAACTTCCTCTTCAGCAGAGTATTTTAACCTCTGGCATGAGTGTTAGCCATTTTTACGTGTGTTTTTCCTAGTCTAGAATTCTCATTACAAACTTAGCCTAAAGTTTCATCGGTTTTGAAACTTGAAATAATTTCTCGGACCGTAATGGTGTATAGGAAAATAATGGAATCATCCTAGATTGAATGAAATCGCCGAAAACGAATTTTATGAAATATTTCCATTGGTTCACTCTATTTTTATCTCCCCTCAGAAAGAGACAACTATTGGATCTATGGGAATTGATGCTCATGCAGAGATGTGAGAACATGATCCAAAAATTTGGCAGGCCTTTCTTTTATTGAAATGTAATGAGTTATGTATCAGACCATCTTTTTCGGTTTACTGCTGGGTTTCTATCAGATTTTCTGACCTGCTTCTTCGTCTTTTATCTTGTTTCATAAACTTATTTTCTAAATTGCTGTTGCTGCGCGCAAGTATTGTACGTGAACACATCTTGCGCATAGATCCTTTATTACCTTTATTCTATACTTACTGTGGTCTTCTTCCTTCCCATCATGGAACACCTTTGTTTTCTCTTAAACTGAAATTAAATTTAATCTATTCAACAGTGTCCTCTTCATCTTAGGTTTTTGCATTCAAACTTTACCATTTTGCAATCATAATTTATTTGGGTTATTTCATACTCAAATTGTTAGGTTTAGTTTCCCATTTTCTGTGTTTCACTGCATGAAGGCTTCACAACACCCCTGCCTACCACATGTACAATTTAAAAATATACAATTTATGAAATTGTTTCATGAAGTTCATCTTCGGACGATTTTTCTGCACGTATGCGATGCCGATAGTTAGTTTCTTTGCACGCACAGCATGCTGGTACGATATATTAGCCAAGTTTTTGAAACTTCCATGGTATGTATTTTTCCTGCATAAGAGCTTAGTTGAACGACAACGTTTTTCAATCACACTTTAAAAAATAATTTCAATGGTGAATGAGTGATATCAAAAATCGATAAAACATGATTTTTTACATATGAAATGTTATTTTTAATAGCATGCTGGTCGCATCATCAGATGCAACCGGAACAGTAATGAATATTTGGCTTATCATTTTGAAAATCTACGGATAATGCTCCCAGTATTTAACTATCTATTGTCCAATCATGTACAGCAGAAATGAAAGTCCACGGATAATGCTCGTAATATTTAATTACCAGTGGCATTATTTATTTGCAAATAAAAGTCTCCGGGTAATACTCCAATTATTTAACTATTAAGAAAATGTATTTTAACGGAGTAAGAATGGTTTACAAGAACTTCCATTACACGAATATCTAATAATTAATCATTTAATTTTTATCAAGATGGTGTATTCGAGATTTTTGAACATAACCTCCTTTTTCCCAAACGTTCAAGGGGGGATCAAGTGTAATTTTATTGGTGCTGAAACATATATCTGTGTGAATTTTTTATAAAACATTTGCCCCTCACATATTAGTTTTCTCCACTGAAAAGAAAACTGTGGCGAAGGACAACTGAATAAATCACGCTAGGTATCAACCATAGGCCTCTTGAACAAACTTTGAGTTTACTGTTCAATGCCCGACAGCTATGTTGCATCGAGGCAAAAAGTTAATTTTTATATATATTTTACCTGTGTATGATTATATCGCTTGTTTAAAATTGGTACGTTTTAAAAATAACTGACATGATGTTGTTTTCTGCTTCCCAAGTAAATGAGACTTTTCATCGTGATTTTATACGTCGTTATGCTGAAAAAATTAGTTATTTGTCATTTTGACAATATTGACTGCAATCCTAAAATATCAGTCCTTAGAAGAGTGAGCCTAAGTCTAACTAAGTCTTCTAGTTTCTTCAATAACTGTTGAAATTGAGGTTTTTGTGTGGTGGGTTTTACTGCTGAAGCTTTTACGATTATGAGTGTTCTCTTTATGCTATAAAATTCATTTTTCCTAGCGCAATTAGTTTTTCGTTGTTTCTCTTAATTTAAATATGAGGACTTTTAATTTCAGGCTGTAATGCATTTTGTTCATCATTGGATTTGTGGAACAAAGCCATTTGAACCTTAATTTGAAGCCTTGATTGCTCGTGTGGTAATTTTAGAATGGGCGGCTGTCATTTGTCAACTCACTCAAAGCAATTAAAAACCAATTAATTAAATCTTTTACTTTGAAACATATTTTCCCTTAGCACAGCCCTACGGGGAAATTTAGCTTGGTTCCGTGTGTTGAGTTCGCGAGCTAATTGAGCGGCAACAAATGTGATAACTAAATATTATAATTTTCATTAAGCTCACTTTTTTCGCCAGACACGAGCAAAAAGGAGTATGCTATTTTCAACAATGATTTTAAAAAAGTTGAGTCGTTTTAACTGAAACACTCCTGCAAGTCACACTACACAATTTCATTAAAAAATCAGTTTCCTGAAGAAGCTCTCTGACCTGAAGCAAGTTAAATTTACTAATATCACATTGTCCGAATGAATGGCAAACCAAGTGGATGGCAAATCAACTGGATCAATATATCGCATGCTCATGATACAGTGTTTAACGATATACATTCACCTCAAACGAACATTACCTGTACCTAGGTGCCAGGCCAGTCCAGTACTTCTGCGTGTACGGTTCGCCCCAAACCAATCCTGGTGGACAAGCAGAGCTCAGAACCTACAACCCCGACCAGCAAAAACCTGTGTCGGCCCATGATGCGAGGAAACTCTGACGTCTCGTACAAGATGAAGAAGAGAGTCACTCTCAGGTATTTTCCCCAATTAGAGCTGCTGTGTTGCGAAGAGCTATAAGGTATTTGAACTTGGGCGATCGAATAAAGTTTCAGTACTTCTGATTTTTTTTCCAGCTAAGAGATCTTCGTACCATGGAATCCGTATTAAAATCTAAAACTTAGATACCATGATTTTGAGGATGTGTCGAGCAAAACTCGCTTGTTATAAAGTCAAAGAATGCGGCGTAAGTTATGCTTGTATAACATACATAATACGAATGATGGCTAAAGCTGAGATTGGACCTGAGTTCTGTTATTTATTTATTAAGTCTCATTCAAATTTTCATCTTACAAAAAAGTTATCTAAAGCTAAAAATTACTCAGAATTACTAATATATGAAGGAGTAATCTTGTGTTCATAACAGATATTTAGTCAAGTTTATGCGTAAACATTCTTTGTAAAAGTTTGCATGAAATATAAATTATTGATAAGTTTTCCGGGCGTGTGAAAAACCCACAAAATTTATAGCAATTTTCAAATGAGAATTTTATGAGAATTCCAGGTCAAATAATTGGTTCTTCTTGATGTACAACCGATTGCTGAAGTTGCCAAAAAGTTTCATCGCTTATGGAAACTTTGAGTGAAAAGGTTAAAAAAAATCGCATTGTGCCATAAATTCCGTCTGATAAAACTGTTCGAAATTCTCTGGCTTATCACTAGAAATAACTTGAGAATTGGAAAACGCAGTTTTAAAGTTGACACTAGACTGATTCACCCTAAGAATAAGTCGAAATTCCATTTGCGGATTCGGACCTCCTTCTAAAAGACTTGCATAACAATTTTATGAGGGCTTTATAAAAATTTATTTTCAAACAATTACATTGTTCTGATGTACAACCAAGTATCAAAGTTTTCAAAAAGTTTCAGCGCTTGTGGAAACATTGGGCAAAGAAGTGAAAAAACAGCATAAGACTATACCTTTGTTTTGAAAAAATTTCATATTATAAAAGTATTTAATAATCTCTGATTTTCTCTATAATTGACTTGAGAATTGTAAATTAGGGGCTTAGAGTTAATCTCAGACTGATTTTCCTGAGGAAAAATTCGAAATTCAACTTGATGATTAGGACCTTTTCTCAAAGAGTTTCATAACCATTTAATAAGATTATTAAATAATTCTTTTTGCTTATATTTTCAATGGGCTTACCTCATCAATATTTACACCTATATCATCTTTATTACATCAAGTTTTGTAAAAAATTAAGCTTCTAACCCAAATTTATTTCGTTTTCATCATAACAAAGCGTGGAAATTTTATTTCACCGAGTTTCCACTTTCTGTCATGATTTTATGGCAAGGCGTTCACTGTTAAGTATTATTTCCTGGCACAGGTGAGGCAGCTGCTTGCTTATTTTTCAGCTCGTTGCCCTCGCGCATCTCCATGGAAACGAGAGTAGAGCTGGACACCCTCCAGGTCCCAACTATCATGCAAGGTGGAGGTAGGGTTTGCTGAAACGTTTCTCTCTTTTCGTTTTACTAGTGAATAATCATTTTCTTCTTTTTTCTCTTTTCGTTTCACGAGTGAATAATCATTTTCACCTTTTTTCTCTTTTCGTTTCACTAGTGAATAATTAGTTTATCTTTTTTCTCTTTTCGTTTCACTAGTGAATAATTATTTTCTCTTTTCGTTTCACTAGTGAATGATCATTTTCTCTTTTTATATTTTGTTTCACGAGTGAATGATCATTTTCTCTTTTCGTTTCACTAGTGAATGATCATTTTCTCTTTTTCTATTTTGTTTCACTAGTGAATGATCATTTTCTCTTTTCGTTTCACTAGGGAATAATTATTTTCTCTTTTTTTCGGTTTTCATTTCAATAGTGAATAATGATTTTCTTTCTTTTTCCCTAGTGAATAATTACGGCATCTTAACCGCAGTTTTTAATTCATTAAATGCTTTTGCCAAACTAAGAACCAGAATCCAAAGAGGGAAATATAGCTTAATAGCTTTATTGAAACAAGTGCGCATTATGTTGAAATTTAATCATTAATTTGCTACAACTGAATTCGAGTTGGTGTCATTTTTCAATTTCCTCCGAAATTTTGTAAATAAACCTAATTTAAAAATCTACGTTCAAATTTCTACTAAGACAATTTCAAGTGAAAGCTAAATGCTATTGTTCAAGGTATACTCAGCTGCACACAGTTTAAATGTGTTTGTGTAGAGATAATGGTCGAGGTGCAAGTGCTTCATTTTGGAACTAAAATTTAGGGTTCCTGTGGAACCAAAAATGAATTGAAAATTATTGGTAGAGGAGAGAACGAGTCCATCGTAATGATACTAAACATGGTGGCCAGATGTAACGCAATAAGTTCTCATTGATTGTATGCGTCATAGAAGAAAACGAACCAAAAAGAAATTGTAATGCCCTACCTTAGTGATCCCTCAAATCTTGATTCTAGTCTTTTCGTGTTCAGAAACTTTAAAATGTATCGATGTAAACTTATCCAATAAAAAGGTTAGACTTCTCCTCTGCGTATCACCGGAACCCACTTCAGGAGAAGAATAAGTAAGACCGCTACGTCACTTGCCGCAATGGAATTCATGGCCGAAGTAGCAAAAACTAGTCTTTCAAAATCAACTGCAGTCGGTTCTTGAATGTGCTACATCATTGCATGCGAACCTCAAAAACTACCATGCCATTTAAAAAAGGTGATCCATGGTTCAAGATTGGGCTAACAGGGATAAACTGGGCCTATTTTTATCCATATTTAATGAGGTTCTGAAAACATGATGTCCTAACATTCGAGTACCGACTAGAGAATGGGGATAATTTTCTTATGAGCATGATAAAACTACACCTTTTTCACTTCAATTTAATCCGAGTCAAGTTCAATTTAATCCAAGTCAAGTTCAATTTAATCCAAGTCAAGTTCAATTTAATCCAAGTCAAGTTCAATTTAATCCAAGTCAAGTTCAATTTAATCCAAGTCAAGTTCAATTTAATCCAAGTCAAGTTCAAATTAATCCAAGTCAAGTTCAAATTAATCCAAGTCAAGTTCAATTCAATCCAAGTCAAGTTCAATTCAATCAAGTAATCAAGTATCAAGTTTCTGAAGCTAATTCAATTAGTTGTTTTTACAAAAAATTTCACTCCCTGCTCAGTTTCTATTTCATAATCTGCTCATTTGAGCAAATCATACTTAATTTCTCGTGAAGTAAACGTGATATACTTTTAACAGCGTAGAGCATTTGATAGTTCACCCATTATTGTCCGAAAGAGGGTTTTAATGAAGAATAACTGAACATTTCACGCTTTCGAGAGCTTTTCTTCATTACTTATCCATGGCTACATTGCGATAGAATTTGATCTTCAGCTTCCCTCACTGAAGACACGCCTTTCATCACTAATTTTTTGTTTCAGCTGCTGACGGTGAGAAAGAGAGCAGCTTGCACCCAATAGGGGAACACCACGAAGGAAGCCCCGATAGTCCTTCCAAAACTTTCCCTGCTGTTCGAAGTTTTAGCGACAAAGAAGAATCTTCCCATCTCATGATCCCAACGATCTCAGCAGCCGTGGAGGGAGCAAGTTCCAGTCACGGGTCCATCTTGTGTCCAACCAAGCTGTACACGGAGCCGGCGGTATCGGCCGAGGAGCGGCTCTTGATAGCCAACGACCCTGTCGTCGGACCAGTGGCTCTGCTCACAGCTCCCGCTTCGGCCACTGGGAAAGCAAAAGTGTCAACCGACTCTCCTATTGTAGCAATCGACTCTCCCATTTTGGCCGCTGACTCTCCCATTGTGTCAATTAAAACTCCTATTGTTTCAATTGAAACGCCAGTGGTGTCCCTACGTGACGATAAAATATCGATCTTTGCGGATACAAAAGTACGTGTGGTAAATGAAAAAAGTAAGAAGCGAAAAAATGGAAATGAATCAGAAGACAGTGCGAACTGTGAAGGAGAGTGTGTTTCAGACCCGCCTTTGAGACGGAACTCTGGTAATGGCTTGAGAAAAAAAAATGAACTTATGGGAAAAACTCGGTTTCCCCTCGACTCCTCATGTGATCATAATAGTAAGGTTTTAGATGATATTTCGGCTCCCCTGCTTGGTTGTGGTCCAAAAGGGGAATTGAGTAGTTGCAAAGCACTTCCATCCATATTGAAGTCTAGTCAAAACAGTAGTGTTAGTGATACGCTTAAGGAACGTCCGGTCTCTAGCCTTTCTATTTATACTTCTGACACTAAGAAGGACCAATTAGAAGAGCAATCACCTTATCACGATAGATTGCGTTCATCTTCATCTTCACCATTACCTTCCATATCATCACCCTTAAACCCTAATCATCACAAACATCACCTTCACCACTATCCACTTCATGCTGTAGAATCAGCGAAATCTAGACTAAGCAACTCGCACTCTTCTGAGATAAGGGATAATCAAAGTACTGATCAAAAACGACGTGGATCAGTCGAGCAAAACCCCTCATCTCCACGCAAGCCCCCTAGCTTCTCAGATTGCAAAGTTATGTCTCAGTCGTCGGGTTCAAATTGCTCACCTGATCCTATCACTGATACATCATCATTCAAATTTTGTCCCTTTGATGATGACTTCAAAACCTCCGAAAAGAAAAGGAACTCTCAAGAAGGTGAAGTTTCCATCGAGATGACCCCGACCATAACCAGAACAGCGTCGTCTACATCTTATGATACCATGTCTGTGGTTTCAACGTCGGAACTTTCAGATCCCTACAACTTTGATATTCCTAGCTCATCTCAGGACTCTCCTACCTGTTCTGTACCTGTGTCGTTTGAAAGTTTAATCGACAAAGCGCCCCACTCCAGCATTGAAGTCAGCGACGAAATGACCGCTCCTTCATCTGGTGCGGACAACAAAAATACTGAAACGATGTCATCGTCTTGACCTGCAGTCCGAAAGCCTGCTCAGTCTGTTCCTATTTTTGGAGCACTGTTTTTGTTTTCTGTTGAAACTTTAAATATTCTAGAGTATTTTGTAGATTTTTCCTACTATAAGAAAATTACTAAAGCTGTTTTAGAAGAAAGAACAGTTATATTCACTAGCCTGCGCTGGATAGATCCTCTGCGGGGTGTTTTAGAATAAACTTAACAATCTACAAATATTCTTCTCACTGTTAAGAATATGCTAAATATTGCCACTTACTTGTGCCTACGCTTATTTTCATATATAAAAGCTATAGCGAGGGACAAGAATAACTATACAAATATACCTACTTAAACATTTTATCTGTTCACCTATTCTAGTCTATTCGATAATCTCGACACGCTTAGCAACTTATATTAGTTCTAAAGTATAATTTTAGCATTTTTAGCAAAATGACTTTGAATTCCTTATACCACGCTAGCAATTGATTCACAGGTCTCACTTGTTCGGTACAATACTTTTGCTCGAATGATGTAGACAACGCGCTTGAAAGGCATGCACATTGGCGAAAGCTATGATGTTGTCGTAGTTTATTTAAAACATCTATTTAAATTTTAAAGGTTATTGCAAACAATTGAAAAACAAGGTATGCATGTGTGTATTGATTTCATACGAAAACAATGGAAAAAAATGCTGCTGAATAAAACTTATATTTACGGTAGAAAGATCTACAGCTCATACTGTGAAAGTCTAGAGTCTGGAGGGTACGGGGCAATGTTGCAAGACACGGAAAAGTATGGACATGTTGAAAAATAGCAGTTCGCACCTGAAGAATTGACTTCAATTGAGTGTTAAATTAATTTTAGCAAGTGATTATTACCCCTCAGGGGGATACAATTATTGTATCTATGGGAATTAGCGCTCCCAGGGGAACAATGTGAGGGCCCGAGCGAAAGGTTAGGTAGGCTTTCTTTTTGTGAAAATAACATAGGTTTTTGTTTTGTTATGGACCAACTTTTTTTTCGGTTCACTGCTGTCCCGTTTTTTCAACACCTACTACTTTCTTCTTCAACTTTGATCTTGTTTCATGAACTTCTTTCTCACACTGTTTCTGTGCCCTTTCTGCATAGATTCCACGTTCCCTTATCTCCATACTAAATGGTGCCTTCTTCCTTCCTCTCTTTGGATCTCATTTGTTGAGGATAGGGAGGCTTAAACTAACTAATAATCTAATCTAATCTAATCTAATCAAGTGATTATTAAATCAATTTCTGGATAGTCCATCTTGAAATTCACATTGGCAACTTAAAAGTCTACATGGGCATTTGTCTAAAAATGCTAACGAAAATTTAATGATTTGTTTCTTTTCTAATCTAATCTTTCGGTAGATATAAAGCATATGAGGTAATTTGAAAACTCAATATTTTTAATACAATTGTTCTAAGCTTGAAAATTCTTGTGAGTTGCTGGAAACGAGTAGCTTCAAATTCGATAGTTTCAAATCGCTCAAACTACTCAAAGAAAAAGTAGTTTGCTAACACGATTGGAAATCGACAACCCTGTGCTCGAATATTAGGCTAAAAAAATACATGTAACGTAAGACCTGTTTCAAGTGAAAAAATATCCTGATTCTGAATTTGATCTATCTTCCTCCAGATTAAGCATCATTTCCCTGTCCCATGCACCATATGTTATTATGGAATCTCTCGCCATGTTCATCACTCACGTCACCAAAATTCTCCCCAAAAAATCCAAAGGAGATTAGATCACATGAACTTTTAGGTACGCTACATCCCATAACATGAGTATGACTCACCAGATCATCGCAACTCCAGATGTGTAGTCTTCTGAACGATGTTTTCCCCACACAGTTATCACAAACGTTCTTAACACTTTGACTGCGACTCCTAAATATTAAGTTCACTGAAAAACTCAAATTTAATGTCAATTGTATTAAACTATTTGGAAAATATCAAACATGAACTGGATCGTGCCTTCAATTTAGCTTTGTTTCAGTATTTATGAAAGTTTAATTTGGGACTTCTGGTCAGTCAGCAGCATTATGAAAATTACCTCTGTGTACCATCGGTAGCGCACGTCGCAGTCAAAGTGTTGAATGACGCTAAGGCAAACTTATTTTTTCTATTCATATGCGTGATGGAAGTTCCATCAAGTACAATTCTTCAAATTTACGACCTATGAATATACCTTTTCTAATTTTAGCTTGATTTAGGGAAAAGAATTTTTCTGCAAGAGAGGAAGCCTATTCGAGCGCTCTCACAAATTGCTGAAACAAACCAAGTTTAATATGCAAAAGGGGTAAATGAATTTCATCATTTTTCACGCGTGGTTTGTACAGTACATGTTAGGTTTTCCTTGCTCGATTTAATCTTGGATCAGCCAATCCTTGCGTTCATAATGTTTAGTTTTTGCTCCTGAGTTCCATAAGCCCAAGAAGCAGCAAAATTTAGTACTTCCAAGCTGAAGGTCAGTGTGCATGGCCACAACCATGAAATGTACGCAAATATGCCAGTCATGTTCATCGCACTGTGTGCTCGTTAAAATTGCTTCCATGTTTGCAAATGATTGTTTCATGGTTGAGCTGTTAGCTATTGGAACAAATGGCAGAGTGTTACCGTTGTATACCAGAACAGCTTTGATGCTGTCATTGGAAGCATCTTGATCAAGTTGCCAGCTGGTGTTATCATATGGCATTTCCACTTGCTCAAAAAGTTCATCGATTTCATTATGAAAACATAAATCCTCCTTCACGGTAAAAAATGAAAGTAGCTTCTCTGTACTTTTTCTGTACAGTGTTATCTTCCCTTTTTTCTCAAGTAGATTACGTTCTTGAAGCCTTGAACCAGAAGCTAACTTTTGTCTTTGATTCCTTGGTTAAAGTAGAGATCCCTGCGTAAGTCACTCAGAGCCTCTTGAGAAAATTGTATTGGTTTACTCTCGCTTTCTAGACCATTGGGCTCCATATATTCACCACTGTAATGTTCATCTGCTTTGCTGGAGCTCCGTATTTCTCGACGTGGAGGTTTAGGCGCAGGTAAATCTTTTCAGTGCTTTCCTGGTTGCATTGTTCACCGAAATTTGCTGATTTCAAATTGGGAAAACAATATTTTTATTTTTCTTCCCTGTCGCACAGCGTATAAAATCTTGCGGATAGAAATAACCATCATCAGGGATTTTTATGCTCATGCCAAATCATTGGCATACCAAACGGATTTTTTCCAGATAAGCCCCGCCACTAATGCAACACTTAAGTTCACCCACTTGTAACTTTCGAAATAATGCACCTATCGACTTCAAATTACTCCCAAACAAAAAAAGTTTTAATCTTTTGTTAGAGAGTAATTTGAGGTAGATAGGTGCATAATTTCAAAAGTTACAAGTGGGTGAACTTATGTGTTGCATTATCGGTGGGGCTTATCTGGAAAAGATTCCACCAATCTTCATGTGTACATTTATTCCTGCATACCAGGCGTTCAATGTCTTCACGAAGACGCACACACGAGGAGCCTATGACTTGTCCTGGTCTCCTGTGTCACAGTCAAAGTACGCCTTGTACAGTTGCTTGAAATGGAAAATGATTCCGCGCTTTTTAAAAAAAAAGTGTGTACATTCCCCGCAAATACAGCGGTATCTGTTTGGATCATGTTTACACTGTCTTGCACTCATTATTGGAAATATACAAGATCTGAAAAAATAGTATTAAACAGAAGCTCTAATAAAATCTATTGTATATAAGCGTACAAAAATTAATCTGTGGAATACTCAAAAAAGTGCAAGATTTCTGAGGACACTTATTGAAAATGACATGAGAAATCCGTTTCTGCTTTCTGTCAGCTGAAATTCTCTACAGTGACAATTCTGCAAAACCCTTGCCTAATTCAACAAAAAGACGGCCAGAAACTGATATACCATATCTCTCTGCATTTGAAAATGACCACAGGTTCCATGTAATTTTCCAAGTGTTGCACAGTGTAATTTATCTCTTCGAAACTGTGGTTTCAGTTTTTTCTTGAAATCATCATCAGTCATTTTTTTCCGTCCAACTTCACGATTGAGAATTCTAAAGACTTTGACGTTATACGGATTCAAACTGTAACATAAGACGTAGACATACGATTCATAAAAAATTTAACAACTGATGCGAATAAACTCTACTTGATTTACTGACTTGTTTGTAGTACTCAAACCAGATTCTGAAAGTGCAAAACAGCACTAATCTCAATTGTAACAAAAAAAGAACTCTCCACGATGTAAAATATTCTCACTGCTGCTATAATCCACAATAATCAGGAGCAGTTAATGAAACTGCTACCAACGTTAACATATGATGATCGGGCGAACAAATTAAGCACCAGAATATCTAAACTAGTAAGCTGGAAAACTGCATTTGTAGTTCTTTAATTACCTGTGCTTGAACTTTTAAATTCAAAATAAAGCCTAGGTAATTACGACACTTTTACGTTAGCCTCACACCAGGACCTGGTAATGTTCTTTTGCGATGCCTAAAGGTGCTTAGCTCCTACGCATTGCGCGTATGATATGACATATTGGACAGCAACATATATTTTCAACACAACCTTTCTTTTTTGTCTGATGCTCTAGCAACGATTGAGCATGGGATACAGGATGTCTGCACTGTAAGGGACGGTGTGAATTATTTTGTTTAGAACAACTTTGGAAGTTTTGCGATTCAAAAATTGTGCATTTATTTCGAAAAAGTCGGTGCGCATTAATTTAAAGAACGGGTGACCAAGTCTCTGTTCAGTGAAGTCTTTCCTAAAAGCTCCACAGAAATCATTGGAGAATTAAACCAAGCTCTATTAATTATCTTTGATTCTACTATTTGCGCTACATTCACTCGGAGTTTTATTCACCGTATGTGATCTGAGCAGAAACTTTTAAACTCTTAGCATCATTTGAGACGGGGTCTTTTTGTGGTGATGCGATACCATCTCGAATACCTTTGCGTAATTCGCTGCAAAAGACTATTCGATTGAAATTCTATTTTAATTCATTTTTTCCTATATTTAGCACTAATATTTTTCGTCCACTGAAATGAGAACATTCAACTGACATGTCCTATGTTAGACACAAACGGTAACTCACTGAAAGAATTCATCTAGCTGATGTATCATTTTACACTCAAACTCAAACATTCTGTATTAAATTGAAATATTTATGTGCGATTAAAACGTAAAAAATGATGCTCAAGATAAAATTATTTCAGTCAACAAAAAAGCGAGTCAGATAATTTCATTCAGTCGAACATTGTTCCAGTTCGTTTACTGATAGGTTTATGAACTGAGGCAAAGTTCAATTTGAAGTTAAATGTTATTTCCTCAAATACTCGAGAAGGTTAGATAAATAAATACTTGAAAAATAATTGATATCTAGTGACTGTCACCAGGACTCTACATAAAATTCCACCCTCGTACATTGTGAGGAATAAGGTTGGACTAATCGACCAATCACATTTTCGGTAACAAAATCGACCAATCACATTTCAACAACAAAGGTAAAAATCTCTAACGGGTCCAATTGAATTTTCACGCGTGCAATCTTATGGTGCGTTTGCAACCATTATACCTATGAGGAAACATGTGTCTTGAACTAGGGACTGTTAGATAGGGCGGTGAACCAGCTTTTTTCTTCAACCCTAATATGTATAAAAATGACGCTCTTAAAACGTTAACTTATTGGCTTGCAGTTTTTATTTTGGCCTTTATACAATTGCACTGTAGCAATGAGTTCAATTACTAGAAACATAGCATTATGCTATTTTACACGTATTGCACTGGAAGAATGGTATTCCTGAAATAGGTTTAAACTGCATACTTTTACTGAGAGCGACGCCTCCTTTCATTTCGCTTCGCACGCACCACTTTTAACCTGGTGTTTCAGTGTTTCATCGCAGTAAGTTGAGTCCTGTCATAAGAGCATTTTTTACAAACATTTACCGGGAGTTTTGAAACTTTTAAAAACTGCGATCGTTTTCAGCTTGAATCCGTCATAGCAGATCAGATGTTTTAATGCAACGTAAACGAAGCCTCGCTAGCGCTACACGCTCTAGGTATCCTTCTTTGCAGTATTCAATTACAAAGACACTTGTTCACTTCGCTGCTACTTTGACGCATTTATTTGTATGAATTTATCTCTGAAGACGTATTTTGTTCAATGAATTGTGAAAAGTAGGGAAGTTGTAATATTTTTCTTCCAGAGTTAAAAAAAATGTTGGCCTGTTTTATTTTCCAAAAACGTCGTTGGTTGAATCAAATTAGTTGTGTGAAACCTCGCAGAATTTAAGTTGAATTCTTCATATTGATTTTACGCTTATATTCTGTTCTGATATAATGGCTTCTGATAAGGCTTTATGGAGTTGCTACTTGATTTTGCATACCCATAAACACATTAAAGCTGCTTAGTTCCCTCAGCTAAGCATTTTTGCACGATTTCATGTTGTGAATGAACGAAAATTTCTCGTGAACTTCAAGGAAAAATATACCAAGCTATTGCTTAAATAATCGCTACAAGTTACACGGCTAAATGAACGAAAACTACTCTTAAATCTCAATACAAAATGAACGAAGTAATTTCTTATTCCCTGCAAGCTGTTCGACTAAAATATCATGACACTGACGTACCACTTTTTTGAAGCATAGCCGCGAACAGCAATGGCAGCTTGCCTCCAGATCAAACTTGTGTTGAACTTTGAGCTTCAACTCATTTACTTTGAATCAATTCAGCCTTTATCTGTGGCTTCCGTTTCTAATCTAAACGGGTTACAAGGAATTACTACCTCTCAAATCGTGCTCTTTTATCCCGTGCAAAATTCCAAGATCGCTCAAACACTTTGAGAAGAATAATGAGTAAGAAAGCTTACAATATGAGGCGAGGCTGGCGCTATATTAAGGAAGCAGCCTGAATACTGAACACCTCAATTTCACCATATTGAGCAGCTGAAGTTTTACCTCTCCCTGGAATTTTCGCTTGTTCCTAAAAGAATTCAACTTAAATGTATATTTCAATTTTTTTTCCGATTCCCAAAATCGTAGTTTGCGTTTGTTATTGAATGATTTCAATTAAAAGCTGTTATGTCTTAGCCCTTTTTAATTAGAAGCTTCTTTGTCGTCAGAAGCTTTGGCTGGGAACGACCTAGATGAAATGTTGAACTCTAACTTTGAAACTTATTCAGATTTTGCAAAATTTCAATCTTATAAAACGGGAGATTTAGTTATGTAATATTTAACGTTTTAAACGCCTCAATAAATATTATTTTTCTGATATTTCAAGATTAAATAAGTCCCTCTTTCTATATTTACAGCCATTTATTTCTGTTTTTTTTTATAAATTTTTATGTGTGAAGTTGTGTCGCGTGCTATGTTTTAAACACACATGAGTGGCTCAAAACGTGGCTCTTACTTTGGAAGTGAACTACATGAATGATGCTCCATTGTGTAAAGGAGGAACTGAAAATAATTTTTTTACATTTTTCAGTTCACCATATCATTTTGGATGAAACTGAAGGTACAAGATATTTTCTTAAATTGGTTCAATAAACTGAAGCCTCAATTCATATTGACAAAAGGAAGATTAGATTAGAATAAATCATATTGACAAAAGGAAACTATCATAGAATAAAAAAGCACAACGAAATTATCTCATAAGATGAAAAACGAGCTGCTAAAAAGTACCGTCAGATTGAGTTTGAATGTTTTTCGAGTGGACGAGCAAATATTCTCAAAATTTATAACACTTTGCTGCAAAGTTTGCTGAATATAATTACCCACTGAAATATTTCCAGCTGCGAAGCTCATACGAGTTACTCGGAAGTGTTACGATAAAGGTGCTCAATTCATGGAAAATGTAGTTCATTTCAGTTTTCTTTTCGCCGATGCATCGCTCAAAACATTATTTTGCTTGTGGTCCAACGTATCTGAAAAGAAGAATATTTACCGAACTGGCTTACAACTATGATTTTGAGTGAAATATCTGCCATTTGAGTATCATGTCTCTACGGTTTGATGATCTTGAACTTATCAGTTGTGTCTTGATCTGCCCACGATAAAGATAGCCACTGATGTAGGAAGAATCTGTTGAAGGTTTGGTCAATCCTATCGTGAAATGGCCTTTTTCTGTCAGAAACTGTTTTTTAAGCAGTTTTCGGGCTTCTTTTCATTTCTGTTTCATTTCATGCGTTTTGATGGGCTCAAACTCATCTTGAAAGCTAAGATCTTCTCTTTCTTGGAGGAATAGGAAAATTATGAAAATAGGTTTAGTAATTTCACTTCAAGAAGAACCCGACTTATAAGAGAAAAGCCATGTAAAAAATTAAGACAATTCTGAATCATGCGTGGGCCTTCACTCAAGACGAAGCCTGAAGTATATAATGTGAAAATTTTAAAGGAATTTTAAGCATCTACAAAAATTAGCCAACTTGTTAATTTGTAGTATATAGAACCAATAAGATTATCTCGCATTACCAAATATTTAAAATGACCGAATTATTAAAACACTACAGATTATTTGTTAGTTGTGTGTCAAATACAATTGAAAATGTGAATAGTTATAATTCACCGCGTCATCGGGGTTTTTTCTCAACTAGTCGTAAGGATGTCAAGTAAAAAGTTATATATGTTGAAAATTCTCAATGTTGATTGTTTACGAATTGATTTTTAGTTAAAAAAATCTACGTGTACCGAGCTGTAGGTGTGAATGACATGATTATCATAGTTCAAAAAGTCTAAGGTGGAGTTGTATAGATGTTATCAAGATATGTACCTAGAAGAAATTTGCCTTATCTTAAAGCATGATATTGCTCTATATTTTTACGCAGTTCCTCTTCTTCCCTCGGTGATCTGCTGCTTGCCTCGTCTTTAGAACGCATTCACCAGCTTGCTCGCGTTCTGCAGCGGACGCTTAATTCTGGGGTACGTGAGCCGAATATTATGCCTTCAGAAATGTGTTAGCCATGCGCGTGCGTAGTTCGACGACAGCCACGTCTATGCCTCGGGTAAATGTGAGAGAATCTTTCGCTTGAATACATGATCATGCAGCGAGCAATTCTCATTTTAGCGATTATTTCGTTTCTACGAGGTTCTTCACATTTGTTTCCCACATGTTCATTATACCTTATTGAGCTTTTGATCATGAATTGACATGAGATTTTTTTTAATCTGGGTTAAACTCGTTCCTAATTTTTTGAATGCAGAGCTCAACTCTGATTGTTAAACGTTTAATTTTGAACAGCCTCTCTTCAATTTATGTAAATAAAATGCAAATGTTCGTAACAATTTTACCAATGCTTTCTATCAGTGTCTACAAACCATGCTTCCGAATACTACGAAATGAACAAAATATATTTCACATTTATTTCAAAAACTAAATATAAAAGTTACGCATAAATTTTTTCATGTAAAATGAAAATCCTTCAACAGATAGAATTTCTTAAGTTCATAGTACTTTAGAGAGCGTAAAGCATATCTATTTCAACGTTTGAACACAAGGTCGCCATTTAACCATGTAGAATTTCTTCAGTTCACAATGACGTTCGAAATTAAACCGATGACATTTGGAATCCGGTGGCATTTGTTTACGAACGTTCATTTAAGCCTTTAAAAGTACACCCATTTCTCCCACCACTTTACTATTTCTCGTCACCGTGTTAACAACAGAGTGTTTCAGTAATTTTCCGTATCCTCCGGAAACTGTAACATTAGGTATATTTCAAAATTCTGGCTTTGATGATATTTGAAATTTAGTTTTTAATTAAGGTAACATGCAAGTTACGGGCGCTCAGTGCAATGAGTAACGTTTTCACGTCTTCTTCGAGTTTACCTTCTTTGACAACTTTCGAAGCTTCCGCTGTCACAAATGTTGAAATTATCAAATAAAAATGAAAACAGTAATGCTGATATTCTGAGTCTAATTGATCCTTATCGACTGCGGAATTATTTTCTCGCGAAAAAAAATGGAGTCGATTATTCTTCATTGCTCTTTGATACGAGCACCAAAAATTTCTTAAAATGCCGTGCTTATTTGAGACTGTGGAAGAAACGCTAATGAAACGATCTGACAATTTACGGCGTCGTAACAAAAACCAAATGGTTGAGGCAAAAAATTTTAATAACTGGTTTGAGTACATGCGATCGTCGCGATACTATGTTCATATTATTCATCATGCAGACTTCATCAGAAGCGACTCAAACATGAATAAAAAAATTAACTTGAAAGCAAAATATGATGATGTGGAATAAAAATCGTAAATTCACCCAGTGAAGAAAATTTGACAACGAAATACTTCCACATATATATATAGATATATTTATATATTTTTTTGCTAGAATATTTATTAATTGAGAGTTGTTGAATATCGTAATACTAAATGTAATCTTATAGTAAAATATCAAATTATCATGATCTGATCAAGATAAAAACACTATGTCAATCTTTTCAAGACATTCAACAAATGTAGAATATTGAATAACATCAGCAGCCAATAAGTTAGTTATACTGTCACAGAAGGGAATTGTTTAGCATGATTGAATGACATGCACTATTTCTAGTCTGATTTTATAAATTACTGTTAGATCACTAGTTTTCTGGGATAAAAAGGAAAGGTAAAATATGTACTCATACATGTCAATGTCCAAGTTAAAGAAATTCAAGAAAAGATTTATGCACCAGAAATATTAATTGCTGCATTTCATCACGCTAAAAGGGCATGAAATGCAGCGCATTCAGGCAGAGCAGCTGAAAACGCAAACGCAAACGAAAACGCCTTCATTTGTGCATCGAGCAGCTCCAATTTTCCGGTTCACAGAACGGGCTTAGCGTTTAATCTCCATGAATTATACTCCCAGCTCAGAAGGGGAATTCCAACAGCAAATTTTTCAGAAGAGGCCACGAATAAGCAGATTTTTAACAAAGAACGCGCCTACCGCACGATTAAAACACCGCTGAATGCAACACTGAATTTTTGTGATGTTCAATTCCTGAAGCGTAAGCTGGGATCGTGCGATATCTGTGAACGTTATATTGCACGGATGTATAACAAAAACATCTCACGTACCTTGGACGAAAGTATGAAGTATTTTACGACTGAGCCATAAATTCTAAGGAAATAGTTGCACCAAGACATTCATGCTACTACAAAATATCGAAATATTTACTTATCCTGTTCTCTTTTTAGTTGCTAAAGCCCTTTAGTCTGAACACTCCAGCATTGAATGGTCGCCAAAAGGCTTTTACGGCGAGTTCTTTGCTCCTTAATCTTTTTGTCAGAGAATTGCAGAAACATATTTACTGGATTTGCTTCAATTTCTGGTACGTTCCTCTGAAGTACGGCATTTATTCCCTCTATAAAATTCATAAAAAAAACACGATGGAAAAAGAGAACGCACATGAAGTAAATCTTGACGCTTAAATTTTCACGACCGATCTTGGTGGCCTTTCATGATAAAATTATGTTATGAAAAATGTACTCAATTTAACACTTTGACTGCGGCAGATAAAACTGAAGTTTAATATTCAATTCAGATGTAAAGTCAATTTTAATCAGCTATGTTGAAAACATCAAAACATAAACTGTGTAGTGTTTATTCTGTTGTGATTAAGTATCTTTTAAATTGAGTGTGTGACTACTGGGCGGTCAGCAGCATACTGAAAACTCCCCCAGTGACCAAATATGGGTCACGTCGCTGTCACACTGTTAAGACGGGTCAGTGTGCGAAAATTTAACCATAATTCCTTGAAAGTTTCGAAACACCTAATCATGGGTCTTCATTCAACTCATATACTATCACTCATGTGTCATATTTGTGACATCACAACATGAAGGTCTGTAATTTGCAACATAACTAAGCCGTTCGAAAAAGTAGACGGTTTTGTGGCCCATTTTCAATTCCTAGCTAAAGAATGCACAAATAAAAAGTAGAATAAAATTTAAAACAGCAGCTTCATTTCAGGCCCAAATCGCTGATCACTTTATTATAAATTAGCTTTAGCCTCCCTTTACCACAAAAGAGATGTTCAAAGAGAGGAAGGATGAAAGCACGATTTAGTATGGAGTTGAGGGAATGGGGAATCTATACACAAAGGGTATTCCCTCATAGGATCCCGTTCGCATAGAAACAGTGAGATAAAAAGGAAGGTTCTGAAACAAGATAAAAGTTGAAGAAGAAAGTCAGAGGTGCTGAAAAACAAGACAGCAGTCAACCGAGCAAAGATGGTCCTTAACAAAATAAAAAAATAATTTGAACAAAAAGAAGGCCTACCTAACTCTCAGCTAAGGACCTCACATTTTCCCCCTGGGAGCGTTGATTTCCATAGACACAATAGTTGAATCCCCCTGAGGAGTCAAAAATACAGTTGTGCAAATACTTATATCCATGCAATGTGCAAATAAAAGTTAACATTCTCATCTTACTGTAAATAAATTAGAAGAATATACATGTTTGGGCTAAGAAAATATATTATGCTACATAATGAGTCACACCATTACGCAAAATAAAGAACATATCTAGAACAAACTCTATCTCTAGCGCAAAGCTAGAGTTACATTCATAAAATCTCATGTTTTTCTATCTGCGCCAGGCAGTTATTTTATGAGATCACAGTATTGGTTTGTACAGAAAGATCGTGTGAACTTTTAGAAAATAAGAAAAATATCAATGAATGATATCCATTAAATTTTCAATCAACCTCATTTGAACCATTTTGATCCACAGTGAGTCCATCTCGCCGTGAATTTGAAAATACTTTTTCCCAGAATTGCAGTGATTTCATTGCAAGAAATTCATCAATGTACATTTTTAAGTCGAGCAAGGAATTGATATTTTTTCACTTTATTACAGTTCTTTCGGATAAAGAATCATCACCGTAAACTGCGCATAATTCTTCAGTGAATTGCGAGGCATTTTTTCCTTGATGGAAATGGAAAAGTGTCAAATGCCGGAACAAAATTTGTTTTCTTCGTTTTAAAGCGATATGGAATTAGCTCAAGTTTTAGGATCGTGTATTTTCTTCAACGGAAAGATAGCTTGAACTGTGCTCTAAATGGAGAAAACAAATCCTATTTTCCGGACTCAATCATGGTCTAAAATTTGGCGGAAGATGAACTACTGAAATTCTGCGAAAACTTTCATGACAACCCAATATGCCAGGAAAGCAAAGGAAATGCATCTGATATCCTATATTAATTTTAAAATTTGTCAATTTGCCTACTATGGGCGTTTCCATTAAAAAAAATTGTGGACTTGCTTCATAGCCTACACGAGGAATCATTAAAGAAATATTGTTGGATTGTATATGATGGACCTGCTGCTTTTTAAGCATCTCACTTCATGAAGGTGTTAAAAATAGTAAAAAAATGGCAAAACGAATCAAAATCTAATAAAAAAAACATTGCATAACCTCTAGTATTCAATTAAGGTGGATGCTCTACATTTGTTACAAGCTGTTCGAACTTTTGCCACCAATAACTTTTGTTCGCCTCGAGAGATCCTTATTTTGGATTGACTTAGTAAGATGACAAATCCATTTCAATTCAATCGGATGAATGATTTAAATTGACCAATAAGAAAAACGAAGCAAATCAAAATAAGACCAAAATTGGAATTCCTCAGATGAAATAACAACCAATTTCAGGAAAAATGATAATAAGAACAAAAACTAGAATTCCCTCAATGAAATAACAAGCAATTAAGTTATGGCAAATGAAAATAAGAGCAAAAATGAGAATTCCTGCGATGAAATAGCAAGCAAGTAAGTCACGACAAAAATTAGAATTCCTCTGATGAAATAACAAGCCATTAATTTCGTTGTTGACGAAACGAACTCCGTTCGAACGACTGCACCACGCGCCGAGAGGCAATAAAACCGCCGATGGCTCTCTTGTGACATCTCAAAAGATCTTCAATGACGACTTAGAATTTGCGACGTCTCTATATAAGTAGACAAGTTTCTTAGAAATCTAAGGAAACTCGACACATCTCTGGGAAGTCTAAGGAACTTGAGCTGTCTCCAGGGGCTTTCGAGGAGACTCTTATCATGGAAATCTGAGCTGCTATTGGATTAGGAAGCCTTTGAGTATGTTGTTCCACAAAGCTACCGAACTCGCAAGTTACGAGGAGAAAATGACTAGACGTGATGACTCAAACAAGAAAAAACAAAGGTGTTTATTCCAGGAAAATTTTTTAGAATCAACTGAGGGGCAAGAATATGCGAGAGAACTGACTTGTGGAAAACAGTAGAGAGCGAATGGTTTTTTTCGGGACTTTTTCATCGTTTTTGCTACACTTGAACAATGTTGGCTCGAAACCTCAGTGAAATATTTATTCATGGAGCGGTAAATTAATAGTGAAGCCAACAGACCTTCGATCGATAAATCCACTTCTATTTTCTTAAAAGAGGCAGCGAAGCATTTCGAAGAAATAACTCAGGGCGATGAATCAAAGCTAACTAAATTTTTATGTGACCACTATAACATTATACATCCTTACACTAAACTAGGAGTTATTAAGCTAGTTATAAACTAACATTTTTATCCCTATACAACAAACAAAACCACTTATTGCTAGAAAAAGCACTTAAAAATAAACCCGCAAGAAACTCTTGCATTGCAAATCATGGAATTAGCAGCCAGAGACGCAACTCAAAACATTTCTTTTACTTGAAAAAGTGACCAGGACTGCTACTTTAGCCCAATTGGCCCGACAGGAGTTACTGCGCTTCTGGTTCGTGCTCCATTGGATTTCCGGAAAAAAGGAATTGGGGTATCAAGATCAGGGAGAGCTTAACTTCAAACGAGTTTGAAAACAAAAGCCCAATTCATTGAATTTGAAAGCTCAATTCTTTGAAAATGAGAATGTTAAAGTGCAAATTTGATCCCGCTCGCTTACAAATCACAGCCACTCATATACAGTATCTTCCTATATTATCTCAAACAAACATCCATGAGAACACCTATTCCAGTTTTGGGCACACAAAATGTCGTAATTGTTTCATCGATTTCGACATTTTATGTCATTGAAATGTCGTAATTGCTTAATCGATTGCGTCATGGCGTAAAATTATGCAAACAAGATCAGTTAAATCCCATCAAGATTGGCCCTCGATGAGGAAAGGACGGCTACGAAGGAGCTTTCCAATGATCTCCTTGTGGACCTCGGAGCAAGGCCGCATGAATACAGAATGCTGCCGTGAAGCCAGGCAGAAGGGAGGTGAAGGTGTAATGATATTAGAGCTGGTAAATTGAAGATTACGCTTGGATATTAGTAATCAAGATTGATGGAAGAATATTTTCAAACAGTTTTACTTTTTTTTTTAACCCTCCTTGTTTTTCATTTTTCGTTCCTGGTATGTCATGCTTTCGCTGGTTAGATTAGATCAGATCAGATAAGATAATACGTTAGTTGAAACCTCCCTATCCGCAAAAAAACTCTCCGAAGAGAGGAAGGAAGAAGGCACTATTTACTGTGGTATGATAAAGAATAGCGGAATCTGTGAAGGAGCATAGACACAATAAGTGGAAAAATATTTTGGTGAAACACGATAAAATTTGAAGAAAAATTGGAAGGTGATGAAAAAAAGGACAGCAGTGAACCGAAAAGAGGTCGTACTTACATAAAAAAACATTTTATTCCTACAAAAAGAAGGGCCTACCCAACTCTCAGTTCAGGCTCACACACATTTTCCTCCTACGCGTGGCAAATTAAAGATTTCGGTTGAGAAGTTAGTAATCAAAATTGATGAAATAATATTTTCATATATTTTTACCATCTGTTGAACCCTCCTTTCTTGTATTTTTCAGTCTTTGTGTGTCTTGCATTTGGTGATTGCATTTGGTGATTGCATTTGGTGATTGCATTTGGTGATTGCATTTGGTGATTGCA
>JACJUY010009554.1:17537-27987 GCA_014220935.1 Platorchestia sp. MABIK | reverse complement strand
TACCCAACAGAGAAAATCGCCAACAGCGCCGAGACTCGAACCCGGGTCTCCCCGCTCGGAGTCAGGTCCGCTACACACGGCTATGACGAGCACGAGCACAATGGGCATAGATGTGCATTGCTTCAATGCACAAGGTGCATAGAAACAGTTAGCTAAGAAAAAAGTTCATGAAACAAGAAAGAGTTGACGAAGAAAGAAGTAGGCGCTGAAAAACAAGACAGCAGTGAACCGAAAATAGATGGTCCATAACAAAACAAAAATTTGTTCTATTTTAACAAAAAGAAAGCCTACCTAACCTTTAGGTCAGGCCCTCACGTTGTCCCCCTGGGAGCGCTAATTCCCATAGATACATTATTGTATCCCCCCGAGAGGAGTAATGCGACTGATATTGACAAAGCTTTCTGTCTAATGTCTGATGAAATTTGGTTGACGGTAACGATAACAGTTTAATGAGAATTTCTAGTCGAATAATTCTTTTTCCAGATGTAGAACCGCGTAATGAGGGTGTCAGAAAAATTCTGCACGTTTTAAAACTTTGAGTGGAGAAGTTAAAAAAATCGAAGGATATATCATGCCATGACTTGCCATAAATTACGCGAAATAAAAATGCCAAAAATTCCATGATTTCTCATTAGAAATTACTTGAGAATTGTGGAAATAAGTTTTTAAAGTAATTTCCAGCTCAATTTCTGGTAAAATGAGTAGTTTTTTCTGATTTACAACCAAATATTGAAGTTGTCAATGAGTTAATTTGATTCTGGAAACATTGACCGAAAAAGGCAAAAAGTTTCGTAAGGGTATACCCTTACGTTTTTTTCAAAAAATTTTGTGAAATAGAAATGTTTGAAATTCTCTGATTTTTCACTAGGATGACTTGAGAAGGGGAAAACGAGTTTATAAAGTCATTTCCAGCGCGATTCGCCCTAGGAAAGGCCCGAAATTCAACTTGCGATTGGGCCAAGTTTTCATACTTGCTATGACTATGTTTATAAGAATTTCTGGTTAAATGAGTAGTTTTTTCGGATGTACAACCAAATATTGAAGTTGTCAATGAGTTAATTTGATTCTGGAAACATTGACCGAAAAAGGCAAAAAGTTTCGTAAGGGTATACCCTTACGTTTAAATCAAAAAATTTTGGGAAATAGAAATGTTTGAAATTCTCTGATTTTTCACTAGGATGACTTGAGAAGGGGAAAACGAGTTTATAAAGTCATTCTCAGCGCGATTCGCCCTAGGAAAGGCCCGAAATTCAACTTGCGATATGGGCCAAGTTTTCATAAGCGATTTATGAGATGTTTATAAGGATTTCTGGTCAAAAAAGTTTTTCCTGATGTACAACCGAATATTGAAGTTGTCGAAGAGTTTCGGCGCTTTTCGAAACATTGAGTGGAAAGGATTTAGACTTTTACATTTTTTACAAAAATTCACTCAATGAAAATGTTTGAAACTCCTAATTCATTCCATAAGTGATTGAGAATTGGAAAAGGAGTTTTAAACCTTATCTCTGACAGATTTGCTCTAGGAAAAAGAAAGTAGTTTCGACATTGCATTCATCAATACGTGCAAGTTTCTCTTGAACCCCTTTCATTGTGTTCTTCATGAGACAGAATTGATGTAATAATAAACTCAGTTAACGACAACTTCGGTCAATGACTATTTAGTTGTCGCTTTGGTAAACTACCAAAGTATTTTCTCACCATCATGACTTGATATCTCTATCAACGTTCGGATCTCACTGTTTCCGCCCATGACCACATTTCGTTCATTTATGCACGGCATTCCCAATACTTTCACTTTGCTTCTCCACTCAATCCAAATAACTGTGGTTGGCGTACANCTGACGAAATGCCCCTTCACACTGACGAAATCCCCTTTCACACTGACGAAATCCCCTTTCAGACCGACGAAATCCCCTTTCAGACCGACGAAATCCCCTTTCAGACCGACGAAATACCATTACAAACTGACAAAGGCGACATATATAGCAATGAAATATTCACGCGCCAGTTTGTACATCGAGCGCGTGTCACCCGAAAAAATTATTTCAACACATGAAATCCGCGAAAGGGCGCAGATGGTGCGGGGATAATGTATTATGATCAATCAGCTGCTGCGAGGTTCAGGACTGAGGTGCGGCGGTGCAGGTGTTGTCTTCTTGCTGCTGAGTACACGCACCGCACGTGTTGCCTGTGCTGGCCCTCTCTCCCGTCGCGTTGTATATATTTCATTATGTATGTTTACACGACAACGTTACGTATGAGGTCACGCGATAGTGTTAAGATAATTAGTTGTTTACTTCGGCTAGTCCACCGCTGGTAGGTTTTCTATCCACATCGTTTTATTTATGGCACAGCTTATTTCAAAATTTGTTATTGAAACTTGTTTCCTGCGGTTGAAACGCTTGTGATGTGGTTAGGGGGACCTAAAATAACTCACGTAATACATTATATCCACTCGTTTCCTCTTAGAATCCACCTTCGTTACCCAATCTTTCAAGCACATAATAATTCTTCTTGTTCCTTCCTTAGTTAGTCCGGCCGTTCGGCTTTTGCAGTCGAGTGTGCAGTGTCATGGCTACCGAATTTCTCAGTGTTAGGATAGATAATATTGATTAAATATTTTCACGGGCCTACCTAGCTTAACGATGACATTGTCCGTAGAATTTCCACGGGTCCTGCTAGTTCAAATGATTGAACCCACTACTTCCTCTTTTTGGAACACCGTCGCAGTAACCTCAACTCTGAATGGCCTCCATTAAAGTGACTGGGTTTGGCTGGTGTGCAGGGCCAGTTTATGATCCTGGGCTCCACACTCGCACCCGGGCCGGCGCGCCTTCTGAAGGACTTGGTGCTGGCGCTGCTGTCCTCAGGCCGCGTACCGGGAGGTGGCGGAGCAGACGGTCTGCACAGCGCGCCGCTGGGTGCACGCGACACGCCACCAGCTCGCAGATTTGGGCCCCTCTTCTGAAAGAACGAGAAAAAAACAAGAAAAACGGTTTTCAATAAAGTTGATGCATGAAATATACAACATTGTGTTATAAAATATCACATTATTTAGATCCGTGTTTGATTTTCACACATGTATATCTCAGGGATGGAAAAAATCCTGGGTTAAAAAAAAGAACATGGGTTTATGGATTTAATTTTTTTGATGGTTTTATTTTTTGGGGGAGCTTTATTGGGTTTCTAGTAATACCAGTTTTTGTTTAAAAAAAGTTATTCACACAGCTCCATTTGCCTCTATTTCAGATTTATATATAATTGAATAAATATTGTTATTTGATTACTATATTAACAACATTATTTATATGAATTATTACGTTATGTGAGCATTATATGAACTAAGTTTGTCCATCACAATTATCATTTACCAATTACCATATGCATAGAGACATAGCTCTGCAGTCTGCAAAGATATAAGATGTGTAAAGAGAATTGCTATGCTTATCAATTCATAGTCAGTCGTTTTAGCAGCAGAAAGGCGCAAGACAAGTGAGAGGGAAGCACCATGCAGATCATAAGTTACCACCACAAGCAAAACGCATGTTCATTGGGATAATCACTAAGATAATGACTCCTCGTCGATGGTGGGAAATTCATGACATGAAACAGCAGAAAATGCAGATTCCTGAAAAGACACTGGCAGAGGGTTTCTGCAAGTTTATAAGCAATCTTCATTCTTGCCTCGCAAGTTCAGGATCCATTGAGAGAATTTTCTCAACATTTGGAATTGTGTGAAATAAATTGAGAAATAGATTAGGATCGGAACGCACAGAAATTGGTCTCAGTATTTCGCCTCCTCGCAAATGATCATGATGTCGATGAAAACGATGAAATGGCAGTGGGTGTAGAAAGAGAAACACAGTAGTACTGTAGTAGCAGTCTAGTCTAGAAGACAGGAAGAATTCAGAAGTTTCTATATAATCAAATAGTCTAACTCCATTTGCTTCTTACTTTTTGTTTTTTACTTAGGAAATGGAATTCATGGAAATATATTAGTCCCTCGAGTTTTTTGTGTTTACAGTTTTTCTAATTTGATTTCTATAGGGTTGGTTTTTTGTTTTTCAATGTTTCTTGTCTAAGGCATGTACATGACTTCGATAAATTTTTTGACAATATAAATATTTAGCTTATTTTAATCCTATAAGCTTGACAACAAGTGAAATTTAAATGGTAATAATAAAACCCAAAGACCCATTTTTTAGTGTTTTTTGTGTGGTTTTTGGGTAGGTTATTTTTGTGCCAACCCTGGGATATCGCAATACCCATGTCAATTGTCGAAACAAAAACTGATTGAGAGAAAGGCACGAAAAAACGCATTTCCTTCATTGCGTTTAATCTGATTTTGACAATGCATATAAATACAACTGACTGAAAAAACTAAAACCTAGCGACGTATTGTTGAAAACACTCTCGTTTGTGCACACTTATATTGAAATTTTGGCAAACGATCATATAAAATAGTGATACGAGGGATTGATGTTAAAAGTAAAATGGGATAATTTAAATTATTTTGCGGCCAAGACTATGAGGTCGACATTCGGGAAATTTTTCATTCTTACGGATCTACAAGTCTCCCAAATAACGACCTCGAAGAGTATAAAATATTTTGCCATGACATTTATGATATTTCCTGCGCTAATAATACTGGCATAAAAGAGTTCACCGGAGTCAAAAACATGCGAAGGATTGTTGTACAACGCTAACCATTACACTTGCAACATAGCTGGGACATTACGAGAAGTTAACTATCTAAAATAGTGTCATAATGTACTCACGAGCGTAAGAAACGACAAATTGCCGCATAAGACCAACGAGAAGATTTTAGGACAGGAATATATACATACATAATTATATACAAACTGCACATGTGAATACAAATTCGTAAATATTCGCACACAAGCAATCGCATTGCATACGCAAACTACATAAACGTGGTGCATGTCTTATAATGTAATGAAATATAGAATAATTAGCGATAGAAATTCGTAACTACTTTTCCAGTACGTACTGCAGTTTACAATTATTGTGTAGACGCAAGATAACGAGCTACTTTGGTTTTGGATTCTTCTTGTTTAAGGGGTTTTGATACTCTGGGGAGGTTTGTTCCACAGTAAGGCGCCTGATCATTATTATTACTAGTACACCTCTGTTTTTTTTTTTAGCGAGGGGAGGTGGTGATGTTACGCTGCTGGCGCTGCGAGAAGGTCGAGGTGTAGGGTTTTTTGGTATACGCGATCCGTCATAAATGACTGGAATCGATAATTTCCTAAAAAATGTACTTCAGATGTGGATCAAAAACAAATACATCCAACCCAACAGAACACGCGATTAAAATACTCTTTATCTTGTGCACTGGTGAAACTATTATCAAAAATAGTCATGCTTCCTAGACAGCGTGATAAAGTGGCACACCAACTGAGCTTCAACATGGCTTTCCCACGATTTTCTACGCTATCCTATACCTTTCCTATACTTTCCTCAGTCTCAACTGCTGATATTCTAAACAACCTAATCTAACCTACCAATACACGTGATGTTCATTCCGACTCTGAATCTGCTGGGTTAATGTTCCGAAAATAATAATTGTGGAATTGATGAAGCTTGTATCACAGATACGCTCATCCCACACACTTTCGGCTGGTGAGTGTGACGCACAGACGGACGGACGAACAGGGCTCCNACAAACTATCAAGTGGAAATTAAGGAAACGAACTATCAAGTTGGAAATTATAGAAAAAACTATCAAGTGGGAATTTAAACATTTTAACTATCAAGTGGAAATTAAGGAAACAAAATGTCAGGTGGAAATTAAGGAAACAAACTATCAAGTTGTAAATTATAGAAACTAGTGCGATGCCCGCTGCAATATATTGGTATTGGGGAATATCGACGCATGAAGCGATCAAATCGTAGCGGTTTTGTCTATCTACTCTGTGAACGAATGCATTCCACTGAAAAATTTCATCCCTTCTTTCTTGAGATAAATTCTCTCGTGCAACTCGATGCTGACCGGCATTAATCTGTAGAATTTCATCCCTTCTTTCTTGAGATAAATTCTCTCTTGCAAGTCGATGCTGACCGGCATAAATCTGTAAAATTTCATCCCTTCTTTCTTGAGATAAATTCTCTCGTGCAAGTCGATGCTGACCGGCATTAATCTGTAAAATTTCATCCCTTCTTTTTTGAGATAAATTCTCTCGTGCAAGTCGATGCTGACCGGCATCAATCTGTAAAATTTCATCCTTTCTTTCATGCGTTAAGCTCTCTCTAGCTACTCGGTGCTGCTCTGCATTATTCCGTAGAATTTCCAAACGCCGTTCAAGGGTCAATTTAGCTCTAGCTTCTCGTTGGTGAGCAGCATTGCTTCGTCTTGCCATTTCGCGTTTTTCGTCCGATCGTCTTCGGTGTCTTTCTTGTTGTCGAAGTCTTGCTGTTTCTCTCTTACGGTTGGACACATTTCTGCGGTGGCCTCTTTTGCTGGAATTTTTTTCTGAAGTGTCGTCTATTATCTCTTCGAAGCCTCTCAAGAAAATCACTATGTCGAAAACAATAACTCGAGTTCCAAAATCTTGGGCCTTATACCAAGTGGTAGCCAGGTTACTGGTCAAACGAACTTAAAACATTTCTTTTCGCACTATCAATTAAAAATATCAAAGCAACATGATGAATTTCAACAGAGAAAGCTCCAAAGACAATTTCTATTTGTAAAAATAAGCCGATTGCGTATTCTGGATACCATAATGCAAGTGAAAGGGAATTAAATCGCCGCAGAAAAATAATGCAATAGAATATTTTCTTGTATATCTTAAGCTATATCCTTGTTGCTATCAAAGAGGGGGTCAAACAGACGGACGGACGGACGCGGCTCATATTATTATGGTGATGATAAGCTATCAAGTGGAAAATTAAAGATACAAACTATCTATTAGGAAATCAGAAATTAAGATACTCGTGAAGATATTTCTCACAGATGAAATTACCGGCTCCACTATTTATAATGAGGTCTCGAGAAGCGAGCAGAACGACAGGCGTCCCGGTCAGGACAAGTACGGGGAACTACATATTGACCCACCTAGGCCCCGCGTCTGCCAATGCGTTGGAGCATTGATCATAGGTTTTCCGTTGGTTATCAAATGTTATCCGTTGGCGCGATCATCCAGCTGTTCGCCGGTGTCCTCCCCCAAGTAAGGTGATTAGTGATCACACATCCTCGTACTCAGCAACTTAAACTAAATAATGAACAAACCATTTGTGGTGCATCCCAGGAACGTAGAAACTTCCGCACCAGTCAAAGAGGGGTGCAGTAGTTGAAGGCTGGGATGTGACTGGTGATCCGGAGCCGCTAACTGAGGAGGTTACGTTCGGTGTTTGCGTTCAGCGGCTGCCGACAAAAACAAGACGGCAGAAAAGGCCAGGCAGAAGCCCCCAATATAATGCCAACAACGCGTCCCGCACTGCTTGGTAACGAGGACGATACAAATAAGTTGGCAACCGCGTCATTTTCATCACCAACCAAGTTATTTTTTTCATATGGTGTGAAAGATTTCTTGTAACACCTGAAGTATCATAAGATGAACATTCTACACACCTGAAGTATCATAAGATGAACATTCTACACACCTGAAGTATCATAAGATGAACATTCTACACACCTGAAGTATCATAAGATGAACATTCTACACACCTGAAGTATCATAAGATGAACATGAAAAAAATAATGAAGTTTTTTCTACATCAATTCTGTCTCATGAAGAACACGATGAAAGGGGTTCAAGAGAAACTTGCACGTATTGATGAATGCAATGTCGGAACTACTTTCTTTTTCCTAGAGGGAATCTGTCAGAGATTAGGTTTAAAACTCCTTTTCCAATTCTCAATCACTTATGGAATGATTTAAGAGTTTCAAACGTTTTTATTGAGTGAATTTTTGTAAAAAATGTGAAAGCCTAAATCCTTTCCACTCAATGTTTCGAAAAGCGCCGAAACTCTTCGATGACTTCAATATTCGGCTGTACAACGTGAAAAACTACTTATTTGACCAGAAATCCTTACATAAACATCTCATAAATTCCTATACCCTTTGGATATTTTTTTCACTTTTTCGGATAATGTTTCGAATTTCAATGAAACTCTTCGACGACTTCAATATTCGGTTGTACATCAGGAAAAACTTTTTTGACCAGAAATCCTTACAAACATCTCATAAATCGCTTTTGAAAATTTGGTCCAAATTGCACGTAGAATTTCGGGCTTTTCCTAGGGTGAATCCCGCTGAGAACGACTTCATAAACTCGTTTTCCCATTCTGAAGTCATCTCTAGTGAAAAATCATAGAATTTTAAACATTTGTATTTCCCAAAAATTTTTGAAAAAACGTGAGGAAACGTGAGGAATTTTTGAAACGTGTTTGAAACGTTTTCCCTGCCGAAATTTTTTGAATTTTTACGAATTTTTTTGACTTTCTCGGTCAATGTTTCCAAAATCAATCAAACTCTTTGACAACTTCAATATTCGGTTGTACATCAGGAAAAACTACTCATTTGACCGGAAATTCTTATAAACATCTCATAAATCGCTTGTGAAAACTTGGCCCAAATCGCAACTTGAATTTCGGGTCTTTCCTAGGGCGAATCGCGCTGGGAATGACTTTATAAACTCGTTTTCCCATTCTCAAGTCATCCCTAGTAAAAATCTGAGAATTTCAAAAATTTTTATATTACCCAAAATTTTTCGAAAAAAAAGTGAGGGTATACCCTTACGAATTGTTTTGACTATTTCGGTCAATGTTTTTAAAATCAATGAAATTCTTTGACAACTTCAATATTTAGTTGTACATCAGAAAAAACTACTCGTTTAACCAGAAATTCTTATAAAAACACATAAATCGCTTATGAAAACTACAGATGACTTGAGAGTCGGTAAACGAGTTATAAAGTCATTCCCAAGAGTCGATGAAACTCAATGAAGAGTCAATGAAACTCCTTGACAACATCAATATTCGGTTGTACATCAGGAAAAAATAATCATTTGACCAGAAATTGAGCTGGAAATGACTTTAAAACTTATTTCTACAATTCTCAAGTAATTTCTAATGAGAAATCATGGAATTTTTTGCATTTTTCATTTCGCGTAATTTATGGCAAGTCATGGCATGATATATCCTTCGATTTTTTTCACTTCTCCGCTCAAAGTTTTGAAACGTGCAAAATTTTTATGACACCCTCATTACGCGTTTCTACATCTGGAAAAAGAATTTTTCGACTAGAAATTCTCATTAAACTGTCATCGTTACCGTCAACTAATTTTCATCAGACATTAGACAGAAAGCTCTGTCAATAACAGTCGCATTACTCCTCTCGGGGGGGTACAAATAATGTATCTATGGTAATTAGCGCTCCCAGGGGGACAACGTGAGGGCCTGACCTAAAGGTTAGGTAGGCTTTCTTTTTGTTAAAATAGAACAAATTTTTGTTTTGTTATGGACCATCTTTTTTCGGTTCACTGCTGTCTTGTTTTTCAGCACCTACTTCTTTCTTCTTCAACTCTTTCTTGTTTCATGAACTTTTTTCTTAGCTAACTGTTTCTATGCACCTTGTGCATTGAAGCTATGCACATCTATGCCCATTGTGAGTAGATTTCGCGTTCCCTCAATTCCATATTAAATTATGTTTTCATCCTTCCTCTCTTTGAACATCTTTGTTGTGTTAAATGGAGGCTAAAAGTTTCTTGCGTAGTAGTAGTAATAATAATAATAATCACTAATATAAAAGGAGCCCCGTTCGTCCGTCCGTCCGTCGGTCTGTGCGTCACACTCACCAGCCGAAAGTGTGTGAGATGAGCGTATCTGTGATACAAGCTTCATCAACTCCACAATTATTATTTTCGGTACATTAACCCAGCAGATTCAGAGTCGGAATGAACATCACGTGTATTGGTAGGTTAGATTAGGATGTATAGAATATCAGCAGTTGAGACTGAGGAAAGTATAGGAAAGGTATAGGATAGCGTAGAAAATCGTGGGAAAGCCATGTTGAAGCTCAGTTGGTGTGCCACTTTATCACGCTGTCTAAGAAGCATGACTATTTTTGATAATAGTTTCACCAGTGCACAAGATAAAGAGTATTTTAATCGCGTTTTCTGTTGGGTTGGATATATTTGTTTTTGATCCCCGTCTGAAGTAAATTTGTTAGGAAATTATCGATTCCAGTCATTTATGACGAATCGCGTATACCAAAAAACCCTACACCTCGACCTTCTCGCAGCGCCAGCAGCGTAACATCACCTCCTCCCCTCTTTGAAAAAAAACAGAGGTGTGCTAGTAATAATGATCAGGCGCCTTACTGTGGAACAAACCTCCCCAGAGTATCAAAACCCCTTAAACAATAAGAATCCAAATCCAAAGTAGCTCGTTATCTTGCGTCTACACAGTAATTGTAAACTGCAGTACG
>JACJUY010009553.1:41028-58681 GCA_014220935.1 Platorchestia sp. MABIK | reverse complement strand
TAGTGTCCTTGACAGCCGGCTTAAATTGGAGACGTGTTCGCCTGAATATTATCTTCGAAGAACGTCAGTTGAGCCTCCTTTCCTTTGTTACGCTTGTCGTGCAAATTGTCTAAAAATAACAGCGTTCCCTGACCCCACTTTGGGTGTTAGGTAAGTCTATGTCTTCAATGTCCGTTAATTCGGAAAGTTACGCTGCACGGTCGGGTGGCGGGACAAAGCATCTGATTCGAATTGCGTTTATCTTGAGAAAGTAATCAAAAACTTCGAAAAATTAACAGTTTGAAACAACGAATCTTGGAAGAAACATGGCTTAATTAAAAAGTGAAGATGCATAAGAATAATAAGGATCACAACTATTGAAAAAATTTAGAAAAGGGGAGGCTCTTCCAGTATTCGAACCGGGTTGCGTGGATTTATGGCTGACCTCTCCAACCACTGCGCCATGAGTTTCCCGCAATAGGAAAGGGGTATGGCACAAATAAAAGTTCCGTTGAGCCAAGAGTGCAATGAAGTGTTCGACTTCAGTTTCAGTGTGAGAGGGTCGTCAGGATGATATCAGAAGCCTGAATTTACACTCGTTGACAACATCGATCTATGATCAACACCAATGTGATCATAGATAACCACTAATAAGATATAAAAATTCAATGAATCGATGGGAACAATTAGCAATAATTTTTCGCTGCTGTGTTGGAACTGTAGATCACTCTATCCAAAAATGGAAGAGATACAATTTACTATTACTGAACTTAAGTGTAACTTTGGCGTTTTTAGCATCACCGAAAGCTGGCTACATGACTCAACTAAAAATATGATTCAAATGCAAAATTATCACAGCCAATTAATTATCATAGTGCTCGCCGTGGCACAGTGGTTAAGGGCATTGCCCTTGCATGTAGGAGTAAATGGTTCGAATCCCGGCGGCACCCTCGTCAAAGTTGCTCCAATCTGTGTGCATGTGTTGTAGCGTCCTTGTGCGTATAGGGTGCGTCATGTGCACTGGTCCAGAGTTGACCTCATTGCCAGAAGTCGTTCCATCGTCTAACTAGAATGTGTTACCAGATGTCGCAATGCAGTTAGGTTTTGCACTTGCTTACAAAAAATTGCCAGCCGTGTTTTAGAAATGGCAATGTAGAGTGCGAGCGTATGTGCAATTTGGAAGGTGTTGAATTACCCGATGGTTTTAAATTCCTGCATTACCGGTGAACGGTCAATATCAGAAAATGTAATTTGCATTGAAATTGCCATTAAAAGCCGCACCGAGTTTCATGACTAGTTAAATGAATATGATTTACTTAAATGAAAAATATGATTTACCTAAATTTTCAGCCTGAAGATGATGATAGTTTCTCATTGCAACGTTGCACTTTATTGATTGACAGATGTATAGAATTTTAACGATTGACATTTTGCAGTAAGAAATGTTTATTGAATTCTTTTTTTTTTTGAACACCACAAGAGCTAAAAATATATCGTAAAGTTGAGAAGTTGAAAGAACGATCGTAACTAAATTCATAATAAATAATGAAAGCATGTATGACATTTACAAATAAATATTACTACATACAATTGTATCTCATTTATAATGTTTTTTAATTACTTATGTAAGAAGTTTTGAAAATGACATTAAATATTGCCCAATATATTATAATTGACACGAAAAGAAAAAAATAACTAACTTGGTAGCATTAAATAGTGTGGCCGCGAGCATTAATTTTAATTTAAAAACTATCTCATCACCATAACAGCGGGAATAAAATCGGTTTTGATGAAGCATCATACTTGTATGTCATATATGACAGGGGATGGGCGCTATTTCCTGAGGGAAACTGAAAAGGTGAAACATTTGTGATCAAATTTATAACATTCATTACTTCGTGTGTTTTCGCATCGTCAATAAAAGTATTGAGGTTCCTTTACTTTGCGACCAAAATAGTATGATATTTTCTTTTTCGCATCGTCAATAAAAGCATTGAGGTTCCTTTACTTTGCGACCGTAATAGTATGATATTAAACGAGAGGGAAGTGACTAGTAAATATACTGATATGAGTACAATAAGGTTGTGCACTAAAGTTTTAAAAGTAAATTGATCGAGTTCATTTGGCGTCAATATACATAAAAGGCATCATACAGAGCGCTTCAGCACTTGAATACTATAATTTAATTCATAATAGAAAGTACCTGTTAGAGTATTTTCATTTACTTGATATTAAAAAGAATGTGTTAATTGTTCGAATGAACTTCATATTTGTATTATAAACTTAAGAGATTTGCATTGTAAACAATACATCGAGACACACGAATGATACATTATGCTACGGTAGAATCGCAGTAACTGTGCTCTTATTTGGTCTAACTCATATAATATGTGTCGTTTAAGACGGTTGTGACTTTTAAGTGTATAATGAAACATAGAGTATTTTAATCCATTATTAAATGATACTTCTATTGCAAAGCTAAACCATAATAAATGTTTGTACTACAATTATGTCACGCAGCGACGTGTGGCAGCTGTTGAAGTGGGCGTGGTTCTTTGTGACGGAGACTAGCCATGCACGTACACAGACTTGCACACGCACAGAGAGTGGAGCAACTTTAACGTGGATGCATCCCGGCGCTGGCGCGGCGATTTTCCCCGTTGGGTATAAGGGAAAGCTCAAGCACAATACCCCACTCAACCCAGGTGTCGGAAATGGGTACCGGCTTTACGGGGGAACCGTCATGGTGTCCTATACATAGTGTTAGTTATAAGGTATTTGAAAAACCAATGCTCAAGATCATATGTATCAGGCTTGATTGGAAATAAAGCATCCTAAGATACCGATGTTTTTTCACTCATTACGCAATAATAATAAGCGCCGCGGAGGCATCAGTACGTGCATATCTAAGCACATAGATTCGAGAATCATAGCGAGTGCAACTATGAATCGTGATCACATAGAAACGCTCTTCATAGAGCTGACAAAAAATGTTAAGCGGATTATGCTGGGAACTGTGTAGAGGCCTCCAGTAGCCTACCTGATATCTTTCTTAAACGAGCTCCATCATATTGTGTCGCAGTTTAACAAGACTTTACACAATGACAGAATAATCTACGATGATTTCAATTACGGGAGATTGTTGTCTTCCAAATTTCATTGTCTTTTTCAATAAATAGGTGCATTGGTGTTCTCGTCACATTAGAAAGTATTTGGGGTATGAGGTCTCCAAGTGCGTGATCGAAGACTTTTCTATTGATGTATTTATCGATAAGTACTTCGAAATTGCCTCTGTTCATATCAACGAATTTTGGCTACTGGTCTTTGTTTCTGGAGCTCTTAGTTTTGATGTTTTTTTTTCAGAGATATATAATTCCATTGCGAGGTTTGTTGTGATGCAAGGTGTGTCGTTACTGCGTGGAGGAGACAGTGTGCGTCACCTAAAGTGTAAGCAGGGTCCATTTTGAGCGATCGTTTCAAGTCATCCAGTGTGTCTGCAACGCGTGTGTAAATTTGGTTCACTGCTGATTTTTCGGTATCAGTATTGGTTTGGTCGTACGTTCGGGGCTTTGCAGAGTCAGAAGATTTCAGTGATTCTCTACGTGACTGCGCACTGGATTTTGATTTCCGGAAAGATGCTTGATGAGCAATAAATTTTTCCGAATAATTTTATTTTCTTTGGAATAATTTTGAAAATCGTTATTTGCTTGACTTTCCCCTGTTCCAGTGTGCGTATTGGAAAGTTGAGGATTGATTGAAATGAAGGGCATTTCACAGTCACTATTTGTGTCTGTTACAAGTAGCGCAAATTTATTGTTCGTACTTACATTATAGTGGTCTGAGATCGAGTTGGGGAAAGGCTCAGGTTCATTCACTTTCCTCACTCTGTGGATGGGCGAGTTACTCAAAGCTCTGCTTGATGCCGCTTTCAATTTAGGAGAGTCTGGTTTACCATGTGCATTGACGTGCATGGGTAGATTTTTTTCAGAGTTTAAAGTGAGAATATTTGTTTCATTCCGTGAAGTTTTCGATTCACTGGATTCATCCACAATTCCACTTATTGATACGGTGATTTCATTGCGAGTTGTCCAAGAAAACAAGTTTTCTTCCTGGGTGCGAGTTCATTGGGTGTTATTGAGTGCGTCAGATTTATTATTTTCTGGGTAAGTTTGAAACTGAACCCAGATTAAACCCAGGTTTTCGCAAAAACTCATCGCTTATTTTAATTCGTGCGCATTTCAAGCATTAGCAATACAAATACGAGAAAGTGCGTACTTCCTTACAGTTAGTTTTTTGATTTGAGCTAGGTCTGAGGGCGAAATGCAGAGACCAACACAACTTAGTGTATAATTTATTTTCTCATTTTTCAACTTTACAAAACAGTTGAAGTTCATCACGTGATAAATTACGGAGAAATTCACTCAACATTTCTTTATTGGAAGACTGTCAATCGTTAAAATGTACTACATATGAAGTCTATAAAACGCGTTTTGATGTACAGACATCATCATCAGGCTGAAAATATACAGAAAAATTGTTCAGTCACATTGATAACACGCAAACCTTATTGTTAAGCTACATGAGATATAGTTTCAAAAATGAATTCATGGCAAGAAATGTTTTATAAATAACTAGAGATGAAGTTTGTACAACTAAAATATGTATACACGAGATCAGGTACAATAATAGTATTGCACATTATATACATATGTTCATTGCACAAGCGATAGGGGCGAAATGACCGTACAGGTGGTTGCCTCGGACTTCTAAGCTGCGGTTTTAGTAAATAATTTTAGAGCAAAAAAGCCATGTGTGCTTTCGTTGAAAACAGGTTTAAGTTTATGGATATGTAACGCTTTTATTATTTGAATATGCTCTTTTTCAATCACGTTATATTAGATTTTTGTGTTAGGGTATAGATCTTCATTTGATGGTTTGCAACTATGGTCAATGCGGAAATGGTTGAATATAGAACCTTGGTATTTATGGGCGGTTAATCTTTGCCTCAGGGTCATCCTGATCAAGCCAATGTAACATTTAGTAAGAGACTTGCATTCTCTTCTGTCACACTTAAATTGGTAAATTACATTGGCCCTGTCTAGATCAATAACTATGGATGCAGACATATTATTTTTCACTAAGAGGTCACTGATTTTGCTGTTTCTATAATACACACAGACTTTAATTGAAGTATCCGGATCTGTTGGCAAAAGTTTTAACAATGTTCTTAAAGACTCGTTCATCAATTTTGTGATTCGTGTGCATTTGGTTTTCATAAAAGAAATTAATATTGCGAGAATTCAGTTCAGGATTATTTTTATTGCTCAAGGTTCGGTTTAAGAAATTACCAATAGTTCTATCAATGAGAGTATTAGAAAAAATATTGTTAACTAGCAACCGCTTAACTCTAAGCATTTCCGAATGAAAACTTGACCAGCTGCTACACACCATATAAGCTCTATTTATTAAAGCGTGTATAACACCCTCTTTGTACATTTGTATCCTTACTTCTCCTCCAACTTTTTAGAATTGTAACAAGCATTATGGCGACACCTTTTACTTTCGATTCGAAACACATAAATGACTTCAAATGAAAAATTCGTTTTTTCTGATCATGGAGTAATTTCTTAACTCAGCGGTAATGGTTTAAAGCTAAAGAATAATTTACGAGAAAAATTGTACGAGACGTAGTTCAAGGGATGTTCAGTTTGTACGTTGCCTTCATTTGAGCTCAAAATTCTTAGTTAAATTATTCCTACACTCGCAATTTCTGTGCCTTCATTTTTATTGGAAACACTTCTAAATTTTAGAAGAACAAGCAAACTGAGAGTTTTTTGAAAAAACACAGCACTTCATTGCTCTTTAAAATGAGTGTAAACGGCTAGTACGTTTTACGTGCTTGGAAAAAAATGAACAAATTTATTATTACCTACGCGAGGTCTGACGAGAAAAAAATTCGATAGCGAGTTGATCGAGTAAGAATTTGAAAGGACAATGTTGGCTGCACCGTATGAAGATGGGTACTGAATTAGTGGTCTATATTTCGTTAGGATTTCCCTCAAAGCTTTGTTTGCGTGAGATAACGAATCCCAGGTCACAATTTCTTATCTGCCCTGACAATGATAGCGATAACTTAAGAAGGTCATCACGCACAAATAAGCTTCATATTAGGCTCTGGAGATTTTATTTTTACTTGAGCTGCAGCCTAATGTCCTCAGTTTATTTGTTTTCTCTTAAACGCAGGTTCGATATTTTTACCCAGGACGGGAGGCAACCTGACAGATGGGGTTGTTTGACAAGTTAAATAATTATTTCATACGAGGAATGCCAAGGCTTATTTGGTAGATGTTCTGTAACAAATGCTTCTAGAGCTTGCGATTGAAGAGCTAACATTGGAGCATAAGAAAAGAACTTAAGGGAAGAGAGGAAGAAAAGAAAAACAGTTAATTTCCAATGTAGATGATGGAAAAATGTATCAATTGATTTTTAAAATTCAACATACATGTGTATCAGTGATGGGCGCTGAAACATTGAATCGATTTAAATACTAAATACAACTGAACAATGTATTTATAAACGAAACACATTTTTAAATTTTTTTTGAATACTAATTACATTAATTGTATTTAAATACTTTTACAAATACATTACAATTAAAAGTAAATTTACACATTCAAAAAGTCAGATACTTGTTAATTGAGTATAGTTAAACGACATTCAAATATAAACAATTTGAGTAATAATCTTTGTAGCACTTGGATATAGAACTGTCTGTACGATGTGCTATTTTACGGACTAGATTCATACCACTTTAAGTGTTCAGAATATAATCAGCAATGCTAAACCTTACCATTTTCTAATAATTTGGTTTGATATCTTGTGGTTGAATAGTTTTTGTCGTGGTGATGGGAAGAGTGAAAAAATGAAACAAGTTACAAGTTCATACATTGGCGACATGTTAGTTAAAGTGTCCGATGGGAGTGCCGAGGAGCTACAGGAGTACTTAGAAAGCAACGGATTTATCACTAAGCCCCCTGAGCCATTAGGTGGAGGTTCTGTGCTTGGGTTGAAAGTTATATCGAACTCATCCGGTGATTTTAAATTTTTCAGAGGAAATGAAGTACGAGCGTGCCAGTAAATTGTACAACGAGGAATTTGTTTTCTATGTATATGCGGTAAGCTGACTGGCCACTACCCTGTGGCTGGGTAGTTGCGAGTGGTTTGTAGTTTTATTAATTATTGGTGACGGGGCTTACACCATGGTGTGTGAAACCGTGGACAGAGTGAGCCGAGAGGATCCCAAGAGAGATTGGTAGCATGTTCCTAAAGATAGTAAAGCCTGCGTGTGGTGTGACGCATCACGCAAGCTATTTAGCTCTAGGAGTAGCTCTGGATGTGGATGGGGCTGGTGTTGAGGGTGCTGCCTGGTTAAGAAAGAAGGATGCCTATGAGCACATTAATGTTACTGAACAAGATGCAGTCCTTCAGGGGATCAATTAAGTCCTGGGATGGGGGTACCGTGCTTTCTATGTAGTTACACACCGATTCTGCCACAGTTTTTAGATGGATTACAAATAGTTTGAATAAAGATAGGAGGGTAAAAACAAAGGGAGCTACGGAGATGATAGTGAAGAGAAGACTCGGTACTTTGAAGATCATGTTGAGTGAATTTAACATGGAGTTAACGGTCAAGTTTGTGGTCTTAAATAAGAATAAAGCTGATATATTAACCAGAGTGCCCAAAAAGTGGATGGTGGAAAAAAAGGAGGTATCTGGGTTCTATGGTGAAGCCGTGAGTGTTAAGGAGCCACACGATGCAGATCATTTCGGGATTGATCGAACGTTATTTCATGCTCGCCAGATAGACTCTGCAACATCTAGAGCAGCCCTTCAAATAACATGATCGATGCCAGATGGTAGACCCTGCACCAATCAGACATGATGGTGAAGAGATATGTCATTAAAAACTGGGAAATAATAGCTATTGATGTTATCCACTATAGTGCGGTGGACTCAACAAGCTGTTCGCAAACACCACCACACAGGCTTAGAACGCCACCTCGAGCAGCCTGAACAGCCTCGAAACGCCACCACTTGCCGACCAATGGGAGTGCGACTTTGGCGGGGTGGTTCTGCACCTAGTCTCAACAAGCTGCCCGCTTCGAGTAACCAGGCGACACCCCAACACACACCACATAAGCTTAACGCAGCCTGAACAGTCTCGAAGCACCACCACTCGTCGACCAATGGGATCGCGAGTTTGACGAGTTGACGCCGCACTACGCACTATATAATGAGGTCCAACGTGAGCTGATTCAGTGATTTCAGTCTCCTTTCAGCAGCGGCTCACACTAGTCTTCTCACAGCGACTCTCCTCCCAGCACTCGCTTAGCAGCAGTTCCCTCCTGGCGGCTCTGATATTCACAAGCCGAAGACATTCGGCCAGCAGCAGCCTCACCGCTTCACACTCGACCGCCACTCACGCTGCTACTCCTCGCCAACTGTCGCAGCGACTCCTCGCCAAGGTATCACTGGATACTGTACTACCTGCCTGTAATATTTTCCTCGTGTGCCATTACTGTAGGCGATACTCACAATAATACGGCATTTATTCCAGTTGTGTTTTTCTTATCCTGTCGAGTTCGTTCGTACCTCAGGTACTCGCTTCGGGTATTGATATTCCAAGTCTTTAGAGATTCACAGTCCGTCCGGAGCGTAGAGCAGCCTGAGGGAGAACACTACAATAGACATAAATCGTACTGGGGTGTTCTCCCTCAGGCTACTTTACGCTCCAGGCCGACTGAGATTATCTAAGGATTTTGAATGTCAATGCCCGAAGCGAGCGCCTGAGGTACCAACGAACCCGTCAAGGGTAAGAAAACACCACTGGAATAAATGCCGTTCTATTGTAAAGATCGCCGACAGTAATGACACACAAGGAAAATTTTACAGAAAAGAAAGAAAGGAAGAAAAACCGTTTACTCTCAAAAAAAGTGGACGCATGAGATACATGACAACATATTGACTTTTAAAAATGTCTTAATATAAGACGTCCTTAGACAAATGTACCATACGAGGCATACTAATAGACAGACTATACGGGGACTACTAATAAACCACACGAGGTGTCCTAATAGACAAACTATCCGAGGTGTGCAAATAGATAAACCATTAGAGGCGTGCTAATAATAAATTAACCCTGTCAAGGGCTATTTAAATCAAAAATATCATCTCTTGGCTATTATATATTCCAAGAGCTGGCTGACAACTTATAAATAATTCAAATACTACTAGAGAATTCTTAGGAAATCCTAATTTATTTGTTGAATCGAAGTAAGAAAAGACAAAAAAACGCTATACCGAAGCAGATTGAAACACCGTCGTAAATGACCATCAAGTATTGAGAAAAGGTTAGTCATAAAGTAACTTATAAAGAACATCGCGCAACACAACACGCACTTCTAGAAACGCGTAAACAAACTTACATGCAAAATGACATTCATGACTTGTTCAACATACGGACAGAAAGATAATCTTTTCACAAGCGCTTTATTTAATTTGTCTGTTTATATTTGTCCTTTTTATACTCTCAGATGAGCCCTCTGGGTTAGAGATAGATCTATTTTTGAATCATTAAGCAAGTGCAATAAATATATTTATTTCTGAAATATGGTTCAGTGTGAACTGGTCGCAGAGCTTTAGGTAAAATGTAATGTATCTTGAGGTCTTGTTTTTACGCAAAAAATAGAAATAGAAAAATATACATGTATACACGATATGCATATGTGTGCGTATATTTATATGTGAACATGTTCTTGTGCACACACACACACACACAGCGACACACATTTGTGCGTGCGCACACAAACGCACATTCCTATACACACATATTCACATTTATACGAATTGAAAATGAATGTGAGAAAAATTATAATCATAAAAACAGTCTAACTGTTGCTACATCTAAAATGACAGTCAAGCTCAGTGTAATCGTATGAAATAAGTGTACCTGAAAGGTTATTTCTTTATAAATTATTTCAAATTACAATACCGTGAAGCAGACTGCAATCGCTAACTATTCTAGCAATATTTCATTGAAGTTTACGAATGGAGTGACAAAGTTGATGTATTTTTAATGGTTACAAGTAACATTTAAATTCAGTTTTGTCATGACTCACCTACGCTCTTTATTTTGCGTTGGAAACAATTGGATTTGATGCGTGTATTGTGCGTCGGTGACAAAACAAGGTTCATAAAAATTCTACTAAAAACAAACATTTAACACCACTGTCCGTTCAACTAGTGGTCTTTCTGCGACATTTTGGAAGATTTAACATTTATGTATTATATACGAAATAAACAAGAATTAATGACTGATTTCTCTAGCCCTTTTAATACATTTAGAATCTAGTAAAAAGAGTTGGTATGACAATCATTTTAATAAACACCAGGAAATCAAATTGAACTTGACATCTAATTACCTTTGGGCACTAATTCCTGCTGAGTTTACCCAGAGATGAAAGAGTATGCAGTACATCCTATCCTGAAGTTGAGGAGCATCCCTTCATACGAATCGAAACTTATTTATTTATATTTTTACGAAATTGCTTAAACATTGGCGATTCGAACAATATGAAAACTTACAGATTTTGATGCTCTGTGGCAGTTCGTTTCGCAGTAAGGCAGGCACCTTGTAGTGTCGTATTATCGACACAACTAGAGGTATTGTAGCAGAAGCTTTAACTTCATCTCAGTTCCCTAAGCCGCAAACTCGAGAGAAGGATAAGTAGACGCACAGCAAGGCTCCTAATAATGTACTGCTTAGATCGGTGAGACCTTCCTTAAAACTAGTCGTGCCCGGAAGTCGAACAAGGACTTTCCGGTAGTTGTAAAGCGTGGCAGAGGCAAGGCACCATAAAGGACTTCTGTCGGTCAGTTCCGGCCGTTTATGACTTATCCGGCTCCGAGACATGCGAAACCCAAGTGCAATAAAGACATCCGGCGGCGCCAGCCTTGCAAGGCTCACTGCGAGATACAAAAATTTTCCTCCCTTTAGATGAATATATGAAAAACTGAAGGCATAACTCAACAACCCATTCGCATTACAGGTTTAGTTATTCTACCTGATCTACGCGGTTCATTTTGTACAGGTGAACTGTTAACAGGCTGCAAAGTAGAAGGTTCAGCCGCCTTGCTGCTGAAAGATCCCAAATTACTAGAAGAATGAAGCAGCTGATTTGAATGTCTCTTCCAGATTACATTTAATGCTGAAATTTGAACATGAAAGATATTAACAGCAACTTTACCAACAATAATTCCCTTCAGCCACTTGGGACCATCTCTCAAATTCAGAGCAAGAACATGATCACCGACATCAAATTGAGTGACATACATTGGCTTAGACCTGGACACAGAGTATTTAGGATGAATTCTATCTCTTGAAGTAACAAATTTACGATTGTTCAGCGCAGCAGAGGGAGCAATTTTTGTGACACTATGAGGAATGCAATGTGATTGAAATAACGCTTTTGCAAGACATGATTTAAACGATTCGGAAGAAGAGAGTTTTTTCAACAGGTCTTTAATGACTCCCACCCCCCTCTCAGCTTGACCATTGCTTGCTGGAGAGTAGGGCGGAGGTGTGAGGTGCTCAATGCCGTTGGAAATTAGAAAATCTTTAAAGTCTTGAGATGAAAAGTTAGAAGCATTGTCACTTACGAGCACATCACACAACCCGTTTCTGCTGAAAATCCTTCTCAAAGCATCGACAGTATCTGATACACTCGTGGATGGTACAATTTCGCATTCTATTTATTTAGACAATACATCTACAGCAATGAAAACAATTTTATTCTCGTAGAAAAAGTGATCAACATGAATACGTTCAAAAGGACGAGAAGGAGTGGGCCATTCTACATATTTAGACCTAGGTTTTGCTCGATTTAATTGACATTGAGGGCAACTTTTTACAATGTCTTCAATATTTTTGTCCATTCCGGGAAACCAAATAACAGATCTGGCCAACGACTTCATGCCACAAATGCCAGGATGTCCATCATGAAATGTTTCAAGAACTAAACTCCGTAATGACTTGGGAATTAAAACCCTTTCTTTATAAAGTGTACAACCTTTCATGATGGTCATCTGAGATAGCAGGTTCTTAAATTTAGACAAATTAGGATTAGGTTTAGGAGGCATGCCAAACTTTATGTATTGTTTGAGTTGACATAATTCACTATCCGCATCAGTGGGTATTTTTATATTTTCACACGTTACTGGAGTTTTCTCGAGAGAGTTCACTGCAAAGATCATTTCGTACGGTTCTAGCTCTGTTACCGTTGTGGGTGGAGGAAGCCTACTAAAACAATCGCTATTTACGTTACATTTGCCTTTCGAGTAGTTGAAAACATAGTTAAACTGGGACAGTCTGAGAGCCCATCTTTGAATAAGAGCGGAACAATTGAGAGGTACACCCTTGTTTTGTGCAAAAAGTTTACAAAGAGGTTTTTGATCGTTACGAAAAATAAACGTAGCACCAAGAAGAAATTTCTTGAATTTTTCAACACCGAAGACAACATTAAGACTCTCTCTTTCGATGTTAGAATAGTTTCGCTCTGCATTATTTAGAGATCTAGAAGCAAATTGAACAGGACACCAATCATGAGAAGGACCAACGCGTTGCATGACTACGGCAGCAATCCCAAAACCAGAACTATCCGTTTCAAGGAGAGTTTCATGGTTGGGATCAAACAATTTTAGAGGCTTATGCGAACGAAAGATATCCTTGATTATTTGGGCACTTTAATCCTGCTCTGGAGTCCACCGGAAAGGTACATCTTTCCTAAGTAGCGAATACAGAGGATGCATGACAAGAGAAAAAATGGGTACAAAACGACTGTAGAAATTACACAATCCAATGAAAGCTTGCAACTGTTTGAGATTTTTGGGAACAGGAGCATTGAGGATTGCGTCTTCTTTCTCAGAATTAGTGTGAACACCTCTGTTATCGAAAACGTAGCCTAGATAAGACACACGATCAGTTAAAAAGGCACATTTAGAAAGATTTAAGCAAATTCCAGCATTTTTGAGGACAGACAACACATTAAATAAAAAGAAGAACCAACGTAATAATGTACATTTTAATTTATTTCTTTTTTATGGCATACGTTTCGGAATGTTTTAATTCCATCTTCAGTGCTGAAAAAATTATAAAAAGGTCAAAAAGATAAAAAACCTCAAAAATACTGAAAGTTCATAAAAGTTCAAAAAACAAGCATTCAAACATCTACAAAACTTTAATCCTACTAAAAATTCAACTACAGTAGAAACGATCATTCTCATTGGCTCAATCACCCACCCTTTTTCAAGTACATACATTCATACATTTACACATGGGAACCTAACAAACAGACGCGCGCAAACACACTCCGCACACATACATACACGCAGAAATATGTCAGTAGGTTGATGCAATGTTTAGTTTCACCGCACTCAAGTCTTTATTTAAGTCAGATTTATGAGTAGATATGAACAAAGATTCTAAAATGCGAAGATTTGTTCGTTGTTGGTGGTACATAGAGTGGAGAAATTTTTTGTTCTGAAAGGATGATTAAATTGCAGACAATGATCTCGGATTGATGAATGAGAAGGAGAGGAAAGTATGCGACCGGTTCTATGGGAAATTCCTGCATGTTGGCTGTGTCTAATAAATTGTTGAAGTTTAGTACTACCAACAAAAGTCTGCATGCAGCAGTCACACTTATAAAAATAAACACATCCACTCCACAGGCATTCCTCCAGACGTTCTTTCCTCCTAAAATATGAATCGATTTCAAAACTATTTCTGTAAAACACACGGATGTCAACTGAAGTGAAAAACCTACTAACCAGAGATACAACTNAAAAATATTTACAGATCAATCGATACGTAAGGAATACAACTCTTTCAATTAAATAAAATGACGTATAAACAGGTTTTTTACTAACTAATATTTTAAAATTTAAAATTTCATTTTCAGTGCTATAAAATCGGTATAAATAGGAAGAAAGAAAATTATATTAGATAAGAGGTTTTTCCGTCTGTTTACGTAAGCACCAAGTGGCTGACTGATTTTGAGGGCATTTTCAATGCTCTTCTCTTCATAATAACGGATTTAAAGGATTTATGTGATTTACTTCAATCTTCAGAAAGTTTTTGAAAGGTTTTAAATACCTTTAATTAATTTTGAAAATTAGGCGGACGAAAAAAGTTAACGAAAATGAAAAAAAATGAAAATTCTCGCACTAGCTCTTGCTGTCAAGCTCTGTTTAGAATTTTTTATCAATAAATTCAGTTTAATCTTAGTTAGGTCAGGTTAGGTTTGGTTTGATAAGGTGCTAAAGCGCCGGTCCTTATCTGCTAAAAAGGCTCAACACCTCGAAATACTCATTATATATGCGTACCGTGAGGGTCCAACTGAATAAACATTTTTTCACTGTTATCTTTACCTTGTTAAATTGTACAAATTTCTTCCATTGCACACATAATTTCAATTCCTGATAATTTCTTAAATTTTATTGGTCTTCCGCGCATTTTTCCTTAATTTAGAATATGCAATTTATTTTACCTCGCACTAGCTTTTGTAAATACCGTTTCTGTCGATCCCATGTATTTCAATATCCAGTATATCTCTGAGGTGAGATCCAAAAAATTCAGAACTGAATATTTATTTATTTGGAATATCAATGGTACTGGAATGTCCTTTAAACAAGTTTAGTCTGAAAATTCATCATTGGAGATCAATGTTTCATAAAAGGAAAACGAAAAGAATTAAAACTAATTCACCACACGAATATTGAGGATGCTTTATGGTATCCTATAAGTTTACCAGAATAGGCAGAGCAATTATGACTGAATTTTTCTTCTCCATTGATCAGTAGTTGAGATGCGCTAGGTGCTCCAAGGAACCCTTTCCTCTTCCTTGAGGTAGCCAGACTTTGTGAGAGGAAGCTAATTGTCCTTCCTTTCAAATAATTATGCTGTGGGAATGACATTATTACGGGCTTTTGTTTGTTAAGGAGTAAGTTCCCAGGATCACCCTTCTAAGAACGTTTAGAGCTCGAAAAAACTTCAAACGAAGCTGGTCCCCAAACTCTGTAATGATATTGTTAGCTGGCCTCTCATTTCTTCGGGGGAAAAATTAACCCCGGTGGCCTCTTGCCTGCTCCGAGTCAAGACAAATTTATCCGGGTAAAATAGAAGGATGCTGCGCTACGACAGCATTTTCAGACTTGTTTTGTCGACATTGTTTGCCACTCTGCTCTCCAATCACTAACTTTATATGCAAGTTATCGAATGGCCAAGCAAGCTACAAGAAGTTTCAATGAACGACTTACGTTCGATTAGCGGGAAAAACTTATCAGTGATAAAAACAATCTTGAATACAGTGAATAACACTGTTCAATAATGAAAAATTACAGAGAAGAGTATAACAGATTTTGGGTCACTGAACACGAAAATAACACTTAAAATTATTTAATGGTTCAAATTTTTGAGTTATTTCATTATTCTTTTAAAATAAAACGCTATAGAAGTACAATTGTCCGAAAAGCAGTCAACAAACAAAGTTAAAAGGCTGATTTGTTAACAAAGTTAACAAAACAGCCTTGGGGATCAGCCGCCACAAAATTGCTAGCATGGAAACTGACCACTTTCCCTTGCAACGCTGTTTCATTGCCGAAATGTTCTGATGGAATCGTTCCCTTTGTTTGTCACTATAAGCCTTCGTTTCTTTTGGAAAACATCAATGTGCGAATGTGTGAAGTGCAGTTTTAGTGACATGTTGCGTCTAATTTCTTCAGAAGCAGAAATAAGTTCTTCCATTAGGTCTTTGGAATTTTCAGCAGGAAAATTGCCCAAGAATCATGTACTAACATTCCGGAAACATTCATGTAGCTCATTAGGATTAAGAATTGATTCAAGCTGTTTGTCATGTGAAAGCTTGCGTTTTTGGGGTCCTATAAATTGTTAGAAATCTCTCTGATTTAAATTTGTTGTTAATTTTTTAAATTAAATGAGTAATAATGAGGTGTTCATGTCCTAGTGTCGCATTTAGATTAGCAATCGGATCGTGTTCAGGCGCCTGTAGCTTCTGGAGAAGTTTCAGGCTGGCATTACCCTGATGATTTTGAAATGCTTTTGAGATTTATTAAGGATACCAGTTCCGTTTAACTTGCGCGTTGCCTCTAACGCTGAGTGAGGCGCTGGGGTCGAATTCCGCTGGTACGGTATCTGGCAAGTCAAGGCGTCAGCTCTCTTTGTGCAGTGCAAGGAAGTTTGATAGAATGGATCCGGCATCAGCGCTCTAAAGTGAAGCCAATTTTCGGTAGCTGTAGGGAGACGGCCCCATACATGGAGATGGGGCTCAGTTCGTGTCTGTCACTCAGTGTGAGAGGACGTTGCTTGTCCACGCTGCGTTAAAGGACGAGTTTTTTCAATATGACGCGTTCATGCATTGCGTTCAAGAAACCTATTAACTCAAATAATGCCGGCAATGTATTTTCTATCCTTGATGAAGACACTTCGTATATAAAATCACTTTACTGCCCAACATCTGGCAAACTAATGTGCGAGTCTGTTTGGAAAACAGGATTTATAGGATTTTTAATTTGCATTGAAAGCATTAAAAACTTATTTTACAAAAGTTTAAAACTGGGCATGAGTTTTTTACTCACGTATAAAATAAGTCAAGATCATTTAGAATTAATTTTCGGAAAAATTAGGAGCAAAAGAGGTTGCAATAGCAACCCAACAGCAAAACAATTTGCTTCTTTCTACAAACGTCTATTTGTTCACAACGAAATAAAAGATGTTCTTAATGGTAACTGCACGTCTTTTGAAGATATAACAATTTTAACAGCATCTAGTAGAAGCAACCCATCTTTATGATCTCATCTTGCGCTGTAACAGAGTTCAACAATTCGTGTTCTAAAAATAAAATAATGTCTGACGATGTTCAATGTAATGATTCGTGCAAAGAGGAAACATGTACCAAATATATAGAAAATTGTTCCAAATTTTTTATAATTCAGTGTATTTTTATAATGTTGTTTCTTATATGGAAGGATACATAGTAAGAAAATTAAAAAATGTTCTTCGTTGCGAAACATGTATAATTGCCCTCTGTCGAAATGCTGGCAATAAAGATTCCTTAACGTTCATTGATCTCAAAGAGAAAGTACACTTGACCTATCCATCAAATGATGTAATTGACATATGTTTAATTGCGGAAAAGAAATGTCAGCAAGATCTTGCTATGTGCATGAATCCTAATACTCACAACTTGAAAAAAATGCTTATTTCTACACTTCGTATCTGCATTGAAAAGAAACTGTTCACTTCACTTGACAACCACTGTTTCGAAGTTGATCCTCTACATAATTATGTTTATTTATTAATGAAACGTGTTTTATCTGAATATATTACTTTAAGATGTCATCACGCTACTAAACTATTTAACGAAACCATTCATAAACAAAATAAAAGTAGCAGTCAGATCTCAAATAAATCAACTTTATTTTCAGGTATGTAAATTTAATACCTATATTCTATAAAATTTGCTCTGAGGCGTTTTTCCAGTCATAACCCCGAGAGTTACCCGCGTAACTCTCACCGGAGTAACTCTTGACAAGATCC
>JACJUY010009553.1:9729-21236 GCA_014220935.1 Platorchestia sp. MABIK | reverse complement strand
AAACTGATATAGTATCTGTTTCTCAGTATTATATAATTGATTACTTCTTCTTAAGAATGATTTGAAATGTTTCAAGGTAATTGATATCGGCGTTAGGACACATGAAATAAGTAAAATGTAACAAAGTAAACGAGCTGCAGTGAAAATAATAACACAACACTTGCAAAAACTTCACTTAGTCACACACATATCGTTACTGAAAACAATGCACTATCTCAGCTGCAGTGATTGTTGCATTTATGCAAAGGTACAAATTTTCTTGCTGAAAACGTTCCAAATTGTGCCATAAATACAGAATGAAAAGAACATGGGCGTTTATTAAAATGAGAAAGTGTCAAATACGCAGTAGAAAGTCAAACGAGAATAGGAGATATTATCAAATTACATAGTACCCATAAAAGGTAGTACCCATAAAAGGTAGCTCTACGTACAATTTCTGTTTTGCTACGCTAAAGGTGACAGGAGAGGGACAGTATTTTTTAATTTGAAATTTTCTGACCGAATTATCAATGAGAAATTTAGGAGCTACCTTTTTTGGGTTGTATGAACTCGGAACTGAAAAGAGAAGTTGTATCTCTGGTTAGTAGGTTTTTCAGTTCATTTGACGTCCGAGTGTTTTACAGAAATAGTTTTAAAATCGGTTCATATTTTAGGAGGAAAGAACGTCTGGAGGAATGCCTGTGGAGTGGATGTGTTTATTTTTATAAGTGTGACTGCTGCATGCAGACTTATGTTGGTAGTACTAAACTTCAACAATTTATTAGACACAGCCAACATGCAGGAATTTCCCATAGAACCGGTCGCATACTTTCCTCTCCTTATTCATCAATCCGAGATCATTGTCAGCAATTTAATCATCCTTTCAGAACAAAAAATTTCTTCACTCTATGTACCACTAACAACGAACAAGATCTTCGCATTTTAGAATCTTTGTTCATATTTACTCATAAGCGTGATTTAAATAAAGACTCGAGTGCGGTGAAACTAAACATTGCGTCAACCTACTGACATATTTCTGTGTGTATGTATGTGTGTGGAGTGTGTTTGCGCGCGTCTGCTTGTTAGGTTCCCATGTGTAAATGTATGAATGTGTGTACTTGTAAAAGGGTGGGCGAATGACCCAATGAGAATGATCGTTTTTACTGTAGTTGAATTGTCAGTAGGATTTGGGTTTTATAGATGTTTGAATGCTTATTTTTTAAACTTCTATGAACTTTCTGTATTTTAATTTTTTAATCTTTTTGACCTTTTTGTATTTTTTTCAGCTCTGAAGATGGAATTAAAACATTCCGAAACGTTTGCCATAAAAAAGAGATGAATAAAAATGTATGTTTTTACGTTGGTTCTACTTTTTCTCTCACGCGTGAGATTCCCTAAGAATCGCCCAATTGGAAATATAAAACAACCTTTTGAAAAAAATATTTGAATGGATGCATACTGCCATTAATGTAGAATTTAAAAATAACTTCAATGAGTAGAATAATCCGAAGTTTTTATAATTGACTTGTATCTTTAACGCCGATCAAAGATCTGAATCACGCTCTGCCTCCTGATGCTGGAGACTTAGCACATTTTACGACAGCTTGTCTTTAGATTGCAACACCGGCGGAAATTTTATGTAGTCCTTGATGAAAGGAAAACGATTGTCTTGCTCATCACACTCAATAGAAAAATATTTAACCTAAAACGCTCAAATTAAAGAGTAATTATGTCAATTAGGGTTAGATTAATTTAAATTTCACTTGGATTAATTTGAACTTGAGTTAGATTAAATTGAACTTGACTTGGATTAAATTGAACTTGAATTAAATTAATTTGAACTTGACTTGAATTAAGTTGCACTTGACTTGGATTAAAATGAACTTGACTTGGATTAATTTGAAGTGAAAAGTGTAGCGCTTACATTGACACGCACTTAGTATCCTACTTTAGGTTTCAAAGTTTCTTTAAGTCCCTATAACTTCAAAACTAAGGAGTTTTTGTCATTTTATAATTCATGAAAATCGATTCATTTTGAGTTTTTCAACCTATGGTTTAAATTTGTCCGCCTAAAAACGCCCCATGTATAAATGATAAAATGCCAGGTGTCTCCATCAATTTATCAATAAAAATATGTTTTCGTGCGTAATTTTCCCTATGTTACTACAATGGGAATCAGCTTGATTGGAGGGTATCAAAAATACCATTCAAATAATATGAAAAACCTGGCATCTGATCACTTTTGTTTTATAAATAAAAAATATTGATTGAAAATTGAATCTATTGTTAAGAAATGCACGGTAAAAAGGTATGGGAAGATTTTTAAAAACTTCTTCGCTAATAATAATTTGAATTATGATAAACAGTTGCTGCTTGCTTGGTTTGGTTGGTATGTGCGACTGTGACGTTCTTAAGGATGTTTAATGAGCGTATCTGTGAAACCAGTTTCACCAGTGCACACATACAAGAATATTTTAATCGCGGGTCCCATTAGGATGAATCTACATGTTTGTCATCGATAACTTGAAACTTTTTTAAAGGAAACCATCGAATCCCGTCATTTTTGACGGATCATATACACTAGTAGATTTAAAAATTAGTAAAACTTATTTATGAACATTCTCTTGCCAATTTACAATTTGTTCGGAAATAAAGAATCCAATAAACAAATGTTTAGGTTGCAACACTTGCATTTATTAAGACATAAAATATTCATCTTATAAATTGTGAATAGTTGGAGTTGGAGTCTCAAAATTGTGAATAGGTGGAGTCGGTGTTGGAGTCGCAAATTTATTTCTCCAACTCCGCAACACTGATGTGTAGTATAATACGAAATTTTTATAATTGACTTCTATCTATTAATCCGCTCAAAGATCTGAATCACACTCTGCCTCCTGATGCTGGATACTTACCACATTTGACGACAGCTGGTTTTTATATAGCAAAATTTTATGCATTCCTTGCTGAAATGAAACAGGTTTTTCCCTCTCATCCCATCCAATAGAAACATATTTAACTAACACAAAATAGCTCGAATTAATAAGTGATCGTGTATATTCTTAACTCAACTTAGGGTTAGATTAATGTGAACTTGAATTGGACTAATGTGAACTTGACTTTGATTAATTTGAACTTGACATATATTAATTTGAATTTGACTTTGATTAACTTGAACTTGCCATATATTGATTTGAATTTGTCTTTGATTAATTTGAACTTGACTTGGATTAATTGAACTTGACTTGGATTAATTTGAACTTGACTTGGACTAATTTGAAGTGGAAAAGGTGTAGACTGATCAATAAATTCGTTCACTCGAGATTCGATGCTTAATTCTAAAAAAACGGTATTTATGGGCTAGATGTTAACGTATATTCTAGAAACGAATTGAGGACTGACTGAAGATCAATGGCATTAACAATGGTAAAATTATCCAATCAGAATGAGTCATTTAGGAGAAGAGATTTGACCTGGTTATCTTACCCCACACTGTCCATACCCTTACCCCACACTTTCTCACCCTGATACTTCTGTCACCACTCTGTCTCGCTCGCACGCGACACATTTATTGAAATGTCTTTGCCCTCACACCAATCTCTCTCACCCACAGGAGATTCGGCACGAAATGCTCGAGGTGCGGACAGGGCATTTTGCCAGAGGAATGGGTGCGGAAAGTAAGGGATCAAGTGTATCACCTCAACTGCTTCAGATGCGGGGCCTGCAAAAAGCTTTTCACCAAAGGAGAAGAGTTCTACGTCCTTGAAGATAACAAGATCGTCTGTAAAGCATCGAACGGTAAGAGTACACTCACCTGTGAAACGGGTGATACAACATGTCCGTTTGATTTAAGAAATCATTGCATTGAATGAACTAGTTTGTAATTTCGTAAATATAAAATGGGAGGGTAAAATAATACATCACGTTGAATAAATCGCCAGATTTAGTCCAATCGAAAACTTATTGAGGAAATTGAAATTGAAGATTCAGAAGAGAGGTCCAAATAACATCACTGAACTCAAAGAAATTTGCATTGAAGAAGGAAATGAGATTACACATGAAACTTGTAAAAGGCTGGTAGTAGTGAACTACTCCCCAGTTGAAAATCAGCGCAGTGTTTTTGGCAGTTTCTTGACGTTTTTGGCAGGGGTTAGTGGCGCCGCAGCGTAGTGCAGCGGTCGCTACGTCCGCTTTAGGGCAGACTATCTCTGCCGAGGCTGTCAGCGGCACTCGCGAGAACGTCTGCTTAGATCTTCCTAGAACTGCTGGAGGCCGCTAGTGGCCACGACTCAAACGTTCAAAACAGAAGGCTCCACACAATCGAATTATCTGCCAAGAACTGTCATACATTTTCATGCAGTATTTTGACAGTTCTAGGCAGATAAAATCGATTGTGTGGAGCATTGAATAAACCTGAAATTTTAAAATGATTCTGCAACAACAGAGAACAAATCAGGAAAATTATGAGCTATTTTTGTGCTAATTCCTTGCACACAAGGTGAATGCAAGAACGTCAATGTAGTAAGAGTATTACTGAACTTAAATGCTGCACCTTTAATCTACACACATTCTTTAGGCTCAATTCCAAATGCTACATGTACTCGTACTTCCATCCTGGTAGCGGTCGCGTATTGAGGAAAATCAGGCAGACCATCTGTGGAAAAACGCAAAAGGGTTATTAGCATATATAACAAACTTCCCATGCGTATTACTTACTCATACAATATACGAAAAACGTTGGCTCAAACACACATGCGCACATGCACACTTGTACGCATTTATTTTTAAGAACAAACCAGTTCAACCTTTCCCGTATATTAGTGATAACGTGATATTGATTTCCACGCGAGAACCGATACTGCAGAAGAAAGAACAGTAAACTCTCGGTTTTTAATCATGCAAGCATAATGTACATATATAGCATTTGAACACCTCTCCTCCCACGCAAACACATATTCGTATATATTTGTTTATCAACATGTGTCTGTTTCTAGGTTTTTACAGTGTCTTTCAAACATTGGATTTAATTAGTTAAATCAAATAAAGGCTATCCATGAACTGTAACAGAAAGGCAATCCTTGCATTACACTTACGTTCAATACAATTGAAAGCGCGAGTTTCCCTGAAAGCCAATTTCGTTTGCTGAAAAGCTCCTCGTCATGGAATATTTCAGGGCTAATTTCTTGCTCATCAGACACTTCGCGAATGCGGCGGTTGTTTTCGTCAAGGATTCATGCCTCAACTTCTGCAACTCGTTAATCTGTAAAGTTCCGAAAAGAAAATTTGAAATGAGTAAATGTTAAAAAACGCATATCCTACGCCTTTTTAACTCTAATTTAAAAAATTTCAAGTTCAATTTAAAAAAGCTCAAGTTCAATTTAAAAAGGTCAAAGTTACTTTGAAAAAGCTCAAGTTTAATTTTAAAAATGTCATGTACATTTTAAAAAAGATCAAGTTTAATTTTGAAAAGCTTATGTTTCTAAAATTGCGTACCTCCGTACTAATAATAATAGTAATAAAAACATAATTAAAGTTTATGTGAGAGAATTTCAATTTTTTTAATATGTAGTTGAATTACTGTAACACTTTAAAAATAAAAAATTTTCGATTGCCAGCATGCATGAGCCATGTACGCACAGCGCTACGTATAAGAATGAACTTACTATGGCAGGATGAACAGCTACTGTAGAGCAAGCAAGTCTTCTTCGGCTTCAGCAGGAGACGGCAAATATTAGGCCTGCACATTATCGGTGGTTTTGATGGACGGTAGTTCATCCTCAGACCTGGTTTTTGTTTCAACAGCTCATTGTTTTCATAAATCAGCCTTTCTATCTACAAGACTCACTTTTTAGTTTCTTTAATTTTATTTACAAGATCATTCAGCCCGTGTGCCAGGTCAGCCATCCTGTTAGAAGAACAACCACAACGCTGTAATACGGACGAGGAAAAAACTGAAATTTAAAGTTATAATTTTAACTCTAATGATTCATTTTCTTCACGATTAGTTCCCCAAATGATGTTTGATATAGCCAAACCTAAATATGTAATACAAATTCACATATTCAAATACATATATATATTTGTATGTATGTGTACATGTGTATGCGATTACATATGTATGTAAAGTAAAATATTCAATCGAACTCAAGTTTCAGACGATTTACATCATTTTTTTGTGGAACAGCCATGCAGCAGAGTAAGTAGCACCTTCTGTGTCCGTTGTAGACATTGTCGTTCAACATTTTTTCATCGCCCTGTCGTAATTGCCTGATCGAAAAATATGAATCAGTAATCAGTGAGCGATGTTTGCTGGGCTAATATGAGTGTGGAAGTTTTAGTATAATTTCGAGGCTTATTTGCATAAAATTCACGCATGAAAATGTATCCAAAAAATCAAACGCAGAAAACACGGGCGTGCGCTGTGTTCAACGTCTTACAGAAAATGCCTGCTTTTAGGCCATTTTTTGCACTGAATCTAATATTCACACTCATTTTTCTCTATAAGATCACGTTAACGATGTAATGGAATATAAAAAAATATCCTAAATTTTGATTTAGTTGCAAGTGCATGAAACACAATAATGTAAAAATTAATCTAAATCTAAGCGACCCTTACCTCGGTCTCTTGCATTGACAAGACTCAACGCTATGAAGTGGTTGATGTCAGAGACTGTTAAAGATTTACCGTGCACGCTCTGCTGTACAGCATCTACATAATAAGGAAGAGGGTCTGCATATAGTTAATATCTCTTTTAAATTACCAGATATGAAATTCAGATCATTGGTTATTCAGTGGATATACCGACATTCCAAAGTGCTTATGGAAATTAGTATCACACATTAATAATATAAGTAAACATTTCATCATAAAGCTGCAACAGTGAATGAAGGTAGCTTTACATGCATTGATGTACAATTCATTACGGTATATACATCGGAGCACAGAAACAAACAATTTGAGGAGCCAGTTGAATTGATGAGCTGAAACATGAAAGAATTATAATAGCACACCTGTTTGAAAATTAAACTTGACATTGGCTCTTTGTTCTACATCAAAAGTATTAAAGATCTGAAAGATACAGGTGATCTTCCTTGACAGATTCACACTTGAGAAACTAATTAGACAATGTACTCACTAATTACAAACTTGTGGAGAAGCAATATACAGAAGGGTTGTTTTTTTGAGAAGCCCTTATAAGACTGTAGTTCAATGACACAGTTTTGTCAGAAGATGGCGCACTATACTGGCGACTGTACTGGAGAGCTTATTCCCTCCTATCAGTGACAGCTGATGCACCAATATTTCCTTTCGAGCTAGGTCTTTTAAGTCTGCCGCCTGCTTGAGTGGCTCAGAGAGTGAATTGCGGCAACCTCGACTTCTTTAATTTCGGCCACCAAATGTTTCTGCTAGCTTGGATGCACATCTTTCCTTCATACTTTTATGAAAGGCATTATAATCTATTTTATTTTTGTTGTGTTTGCACACTAGTGCAGTTTTAATGAATTAACTGTTAATCAACTGGTCTGAGAACTAAAAAAGGAAACAGAAGTACTTTTAGAAATAGAGAATAATAAATGAAAAGCATTATCATTTAACGTCAATAATAAAGAATGCATATGTACAGTACATATAGCTATCATGTCAAAAAACTTCTAGGAATCAAAGAAATTTGAAACAATTGATGAAATAAGAAACAAGAAATTAATATTGAAGCCTTCTCATGTAATAAAATAGTCAGAACTCATATGTGTACCTTGAGATCACACTGCATCACTCAGAAAGCTATCATATTTGTAATTATTTGAACATTATTTAAAATTGTCTAACGTTCAATGAGGCACACTTCAAATGAGAAGCCTTTCAAGCAAATACTACGGATATTTTTGTCACCCATGGAAAATTTTCGTCAAGGTGAAAAATTATCAATTTTATAAATATTTTCCATCGTGATAAACAATATTTATACTTGTATTCACAACATCAATAATTGAAAAAATTAATTCTTCAGTGCTTCCCACGCTTTCAATTTTATCGATCACGTGCGATCGCCATTGTTTTCGATCGTTCAGAAAACGATTTGTCATGCCCATTATTCGTACCTTTCACTGCATGGTAAATCGACTATGACGCATACTGAATATAGCTTATAGCTTATATAGCTGAATATAGCTACATGAAACAATTCATAAAGAACAACTGAATTACAACGGGTTGTACCACAAATGATGCCTACTCGATATGTGATGGAGTATGAAAGCCGTTTCATCTATCCGTAATTCGGTTAAATTTGAAGCACAGGGAATGTTCTCTTATCGACAGAACAGTTTTTGCAACCCTAATCAAGCAAAAAATTAGGTAACACATTTTCTTCAGTTACTTTAAATGATAAACTTCACTTATTGGTGTTTATAGATAAGGAATGAATGTCCTAACCAGGAAGAGAACAGCAACTACACCACAACAAACGGTCACTTAATTCAAACTGGCGCCAAATCCGCCAATCATTCATGAGTCATGACCATGGTAGACTAAAGGAGGTAAAGTCACTTCTACGGGGACAGCCGCGCACATTCGTCAATTCGACNGACTCGCCGCGGCTCGTTCAAACGACAGGATTGTCTGCAGTGGTTCCGGGAGCTCATAGATGCATGTGGTCAGAACGGGATTCACCATCCTATTTTCATAATTGACAATGCTCCGGCTCATTCTAATCTTGAAGGGCTAGAGACAGAAATGTCCAAGTATTCAGATACTTCGTTTAGCTCCATGTTCATTTCTGCTAAATCCAATAGAGTTAGTTTGGAGCCTACTGAAGAGTCATGTGAAGAGGCCCTTGCGGGAAAGGATGCATGCAATTCTTGAGATAGCACCTGGCGGAGCATTACCAGTTACTGAGCAAAGGATGCGAGAGATGGAGAACACCGCAGTTGAAGCCTTTGGACTTGTCAACCCCGGTATGTTGCTCAACTTTATCAACAGGTTGGAGAAGTACTACGCTGCCGCAACGCGTCAAGAAGACCTTATAGAAAAATGTTAATGCGACAATAATTGTCAAAACTTGTACAAACGTTGTAATGCATGCTTACTTTTCTGTTTGCCTTGCTTTGTTATGACTTTTCAGCAGTATTATTATTTTGATCATATTACTGTACTTTTTCATCAAAATGCATTTGAACACGAGATAGTAATAAATTATCTATTTATTATTATTTTGAATTCTAAAACGCTTGCTATCAATGTATTTTCCAATCCCGCTAGACACCAATGATGATAATAATAATGATTTATTCGATAAGGTGTCATCTACCGGATAATCGTCGGTAGGATTATATTAGAATAGTCGTTAGTTTTTGCCTCCCGAGTAGGGAGGCTAAAACTAAAACCGGGGAGGGAGGCAGCAACAAATGCAATCCAAAGAGAGGAAGGACGAAGGCACCATTTAGTATGGAGTAAAGGGAATGCGGAATCTATTCAGAAAGGGCATAGAAACAGTAAGATGAGAAAGAAGTTCATGGAACAAGATCAAAGTTGAAGAAGAAAGTAGTAAGTGCTGAAAAACAGGACAGCAGTGAACCGAAAAAGGTGGTCCGTAGCAAAACAAAAACCTATTCTATTTTAAAAAAATGAAAGCCTACCTAATTTTCAGCTCGGGCCCTCATATTGTCCCCCTGGGAGCGCTAATTCCCATAGATACCATAGCTGTATCCCCTGAGGGTTCATAGGTAGGAAATAACCCTTGGTTAACGGAAACTGAAACAAACTGGAACTGAAACTGGAACTGAAACTGACACTAAAACTGAAACTGAAAATGAGACGGAAACTGAAACTGAAACCAAAACTGAAACTAAGCTAAATATGAAACTAAAACTGAAACTATAACTGAAACTGAAGCTGAAACTGAAACTGAAACTGAAACTAAAACTAAAACTGAAACAGAAACTAAAACTGAAACTGATAATGAAACTGTAACTGAAACTGAAACTGTAACTGAAACTGAAACTGAAACTGAAACAGAAACTAAAACTAAATCTGAGACTGAAACTGAAACTGCTACTGAAACTGAAACTAAAACAATAACTAAAACTAAAACTAAAATTAAAACTAAAACTAAAACTAAAACCCAAACTGAAACTGAAACTGAAACTGAATCTGAAACTGAAACAGAAACTAAAACAGCAACTAAAACTGAAACTGAAAATGAAACTGTTACTGAAACTGAAACTGAAACTGAAACTAAAACTAAAACTAAAACTAAAACTAAATCTGAAATTGAAACTGAAAGTGAAACTGATACAAAAACTGAAACTGAAGCTGAAACTCAAACTAAACTACAACTAAAACTAAAACTAAAACCAAAACCAAAACTGAAACTGAAACTGAAACTGAAAATGAAACTGAAACCTAAACTGAAGCTAAAACTAAAACTGAAACTGAATCTGAAACTGAAACAGAAACTGAGACTGAAACTGAAACTGAAACTAAATTGAAACTGAAACTGAAACTAAAACTGTAACTGAAACTAAAACNTTTGAGGCTGGGATGGGATCAGGATGTACCGGACGATTTATGTGGGGACTGGAAAAATTATTGTCAGTAGTTTTCAGAGTTGAGGGATTTTGAGTTCCCTAGGATGAATTTGTCCGAGATCAAACTATAAAGCTAGTTGTCTTTTGTGATGCAAGTGCAAGTGCCTTTGGTACTTGCATTTACGGCGTTCAAGAAGGACGCAGTTCGCTTCTTTTCTCTAAAGTTAAGGTTTCGCCTCCTCGCCAACGAACTCTCCCTTCACTTGAACTTTTGGCGGTGTTTCTTGCCTACCAATGTCTTGTGTCTCTGCTAAGTGATGTTAATTTTCCATATAAATTTTCTAATATAACTATTCTAACGGACTCCCAGGTCACCCTAGCTTGGCTGTTGAGCGGTCAACCTCCACGCAAAAATGTATTTGTAAGCAACAGACTGAAAGACGTAGAAGGCATGCGTAATACGTTACAATGTAAAACGTTGGCTGCCTTCAGCTTTGAGTATGTACCCACCATGTTTAACGTGGCAGACATGCTGACACGTGGTGTCAAAGTAGCTAAGTTTTTAGAGAGTAAAAAGTTATGGTTAGAAGGTCCTTCTTGGATCAGAGAAAGTAGAGACAAGTGGCCCAATGGACACTTGGGCTGTATTCCCCAACAATTCGTTTCTGAAGCATGTATCGCAGTTAATGTTGCTCCCCCAGGTGAAGCTTCGATTGTGGAGCTAGAGCGGTTTTCCTCCTACCCCTAACTATTGGGTGTGATGGAGAAGGTATTCATGGCTGTCGCTATCTTGAGGCGCGCAGATCGGGGCGAGGCTAAACTGCGAGCATCTCTATATCTTATTTCCTCTATGCAAAGAGAGCATTTCGCCAGCGAGATAGAGGGCTTGACAAACATGAGTCCTCGTCCACCTTTGCTGGTTAGGTCTTTTAATCTATTTCTTGACTCTCACGGTTCAGTTAGATCTAGCAGCCGTCTTGTTTCAGCTGAAGAATTGGATTATA
>JACJUY010009551.1:9273-21693 GCA_014220935.1 Platorchestia sp. MABIK | reverse complement strand
AAAAATTAAAGGAAGGGTTGCAACCACCAGGAATCACGTTTAATTGGAAATACATTTTTCACTCCCATATCAACAGATTTTTTTGCTTGCTCTCTGACGACGATCTTCTAATGTTTATCTTACGGATGGAGTGCACCTTGAGTCACGAACTTCCTATTTGCGATGTAAACAGATGTTCCTTTGCCAATAAAGGCTCCGCTCCTTCGAGGCTCTGGCAGAAAGTCCATTCTTTGCGTCGCGCTAGTTTGAGCGCAGAAACAGGAGACGCCTTCAAACAAATATCACTTTCAAGGAAAGTCTCGAGCTGAAAATTGAAATTACGAGCCCAGATCAACACTCCCGAATGAGCTGAAAACAGCCCCATGCAGAAATTAGTGTAAATTTGAAATAAATGAATATCTAGAATTATAAACAAATATCGACAGACCAATCATAAATTAAAGGCAATTCTAAAAAAAATTACATATATATTCTAAGCATATAAACATCTCTTTCAAAAAAACTCTGCAGTTGAAAAGTAAAATCACGAATGGAATTTACTTGTCCATAATGAGCTGAAAACGGCCCAATGCAGAAATTAATTGCAATTCTCCCGACCTCTGGAGTCTGTACTTGTTGTTCGCTAATGTTTTGAGATTCAAATGTTGTGCAAGACCGATAACTTCTAACGAGCTCGTAGCTTGAAGTTTTCATTTTCGATCTCTCGAATATCATTCAGCATAATATGTTGAGCGAGGATCTGAGAAAAAATTATCTTCTGTTATATGGTCGACTGTTCTCAAAGGCAGAGACAAGCCTTTGTTACCCTAACTAAATACTTTCAGAACAATAGCTCTTTCGAATGAAAAACTCTCTCTGCAATGCACGACATGCATCAAATGCAGAGCAAGCGATGTCAAGTTCTTCGTGTAAATGAGTTTGTATTCACACCAGAGAGGAGTTTTCGAAAATTTAGAGAATCGTTTGAATATATAGCTGCCTCCGTTAAGAAGCTGCCTCCTTAACTCTTGCTGTAAACCGAATAAGGCTGGTAAAAAGAAAATTAAACATGTTGTTCAAGATAATGTAGCATACCATGAGAAAAAAGAAATTGCTAATCTCTTTAACGATTTCTTCGTAAACGTAGGAAAAACTATAGCTGATGGTATTCCAAGCGAACCTACTGATCACCTGGAATACATGGATCATATTCGAAAACACAACTCCTTTTTCTTTACGCCTACCAACTCCTACGATGTAATTGAGTGCATAAACAACCTAAAAATAAATCAAGTGGGTTACAAACGTTTCCGACAAAAGTACTAAAAATTATTGCTGATATTGTGGCTCCGCTGATATCCAATCTCATTAACCAGTCTCTCTTACTAGGCACTTTCCCGATCTCCCTCAAAGTTGCTAGAGTAACCCCTATCTTTAAAAATGGTGAAAAAACCTGTGTAAACAATTATCGACCTATCTCCGTGCTACCAATTATTAGCAAGGTATTCGAAAAAATTCTGAATAAAAAAGTGTACTCTTATTTTGAACAAAAATCATTTCTTTACGATAAACAATACGGCTTTCGCTCTAAAAAGTCAACGACACAGGCTATGTTAAATCCTTTACAATTATTTTATTCTAATGTAGATGAAGGAAAGCCTGTCTTCTCTGTATTTCTTGACTTTCGAAAAGCATTCGATTGTGTGGACCATAAAATATTACTCTCAAAACTACACTGTCATGGCATTCGAGGGGTTGCCCATGATTGGTTCAGATCATACCTAACAAATCGGAAGCAATACGTTGTCATCGACGACGCCAAATCGGACCCACAGACAGTTAGCCATTGAGTTCTACACACAAGGATCTGTTCTTGGGCCTCTCCTTTTTCTTATTTATATCAATGATGTCTTTATTTCAACAACATTCTTCAAATTCATACTTTTTGCCGATGACAGTACGCTTTCTGCCGTCCTTCCGAAACAAAATCCCGCTATGATTGCGGAGAGTATAAATAATGAACTTCATAAGGTTTCATTGTGGCTTAAAGCTGATAAAATAAGTCTTAATATCGATAAAACGAAATATATTACATTCTCATCCAAGAAAAATGTATCTCTCCCACGCATTAAAATTGGCGAAGGTGAAATCGGAGAAACCAACTCATGTAAGTTTTTGGGCATCATAATAGATGAACATCTGACCTTCAAAGAGCACATCGCTCATATTAGCTCTAGATTATCAAAATCCATCGGAATCCTAAATAAAGATGAAAATTCCCTGTCTGAAGCTGCTTAACAAATGCTCTACCGAACGCTCATTTCTTCATACTTGCAATACGGAATAGAAGCATGCCACGGAAATGATAAAAATACAACCAACAAAATTTTTACTCTGCAGAAAAGAGCTATCAGAGCTGTAAAGAACCTATAATATAATGCTCACACAAATGATTCATTGAGAAGTTTACAAATACTTAAACTTTCGGATCTCTCCAATATCTCCATTTGCAATTTCATTTACAAAACATTAAGAAATGATGGCGACCTAAGCCCAAAACTATTTTTAACTGCGCAAACTGGTCATCACGACCATTTTACCCGAAATAAAAGTAAATTCATGCTTCCTTATTATACAAAGGCCCGGTCGTAACACAGTATCCTCTTCGTTGGAACTAAAACTTGGAACTCAATACCTGCGGAGATCCGTGAAAGCAATTCTTACAAAGTATTCAAAAGAAATCTTGAGTCTCACTTCCTATCAGAATAATACCTACATGTCTGGTCCTAATAATGTAATTTGCCATGGGTAACATAACCGATCTTCAGTCTGCTCTTAATAGTTTGATCGAATAAATTGTTAAATATAGCCGATTCGACCTATATTCTAAAATGCAGCATCAAACATCGAGTCAATTATTTCATTGATCAGTCTATTGCTAAACTAGGTTAAGTGAATTAGGTTAAACATTATTGTACACCTTAGAATAATGTGGTGGTAGGATGCCCTAGAAGTCGCTGAACTTGTTCGGGCCCACAGGTAGCTATACTCTAGTTTGACCATTGTACTAGACTAAAGAAACATTCTACCTCTGCATCATCTGTGGTAAATACATTGTTTTAAATTGTTTTTTTAATAAAGCTTTATTCTTTTGAGGAGAAGTTGGGAGAGCATAAAAGACTCATCACGAGCTTAGCTGTTTCACTCTGCTCATGAGGTTCAGAATACTTTTGAGTTAAAATCAGAGCCAGTTTGAATTACATTCAACGGATATCTAGGCAGCCCCATGTTAAGGGAAAAATATTTCAGCTCTCTTTGAAACCCGTATGAACAACTGAGCTCTCAGTTGAGTTTGGTCCTATGGGTAATTTTTGCAATACTTTAGACACTCAAGGAACGATTACATAAAATACCCGTTGATAAATCATCGTCTAAGATTATGTACGGTGTTTTGCATTTGTAAGAATGAGAGATATTTTACTTGTACTTCAAGAAGTAAGCTGCATTCAATGAAAAGAATTTATCACAAAAATCAGAGTTTGAGTACACTGAGCCAACATTATCTGCGTGCTCTTGTTGATATTTCTCAATCGGAGATCAAACCACGTCAGTTTTGGTAGATCAAAATAATTTGTATTTGCAAAATAAGACAAATTTTATAACACATCCCGTTTGCCATCACTGGGGAATTGTAACAAATTTTGCTACTTGAGTGCATGTTTAATTTTCATTTATAATTGTTCGTACAATCTATTTACTATACTATTTTCAGCAATGTAGCCAATTCTTAAATGAGATTTTCAGTATTCTGTTTTAGGCACACATTTTCGTCGCAAACGATGTACATTACACAACCACCAGTAAACTATAAACATATGTTTCGTCATTCAAAAGCTCCTGACAATTAAATACAATACAATTGCACTCGATGTCTTGAAGTGAAAAGCGTTAGTACTGAGAAATTTAATTACCTTATTCGGAAAGATCGGTTTCACTTCAGTACCTTTAATTTCTAAGTAGTAAAAAAATTAATAGAGATTCATATTGCTAGCAACGGGTGCCTGCAATACTTTATTACATAACTGGCAGTAGTTCAATACCCCGAATTAAAAAATAAGATTGAAAAACTGTTGCTCTCAACTCCTCCTATAGACATAGGACTTAGGGGAAATCGATTCAAGCTCTTTCAGTCATGAAAAAAAACACACACTATGCCACCCTGACTGTTTTTTTTTCCAATATAAAAAAATCAGCAGTAGTGGTTTCTTAGGCAAAAACTTGGAAAAAGGCTGTGCGTTAATGAAGTGCTCTACATTAATCGAAGCTTGGGTATTTTGAAAATTAATTCATTTTTCTTCCTCATTTTCATCTACACAATTACTTATGAATACCTGCAGTTTGTACTTTTTCCAACATTTGCACGCGCTAATGAATATTGTTCGTAATATCTATTTGGAAGTGCCCATGTTTACCATGTGTTTAGATTAAATTGAAGCCATTTGCAATGGCTTTGGGATTCTTCTGACCACAAACCAGAAGAATTTCTTGTTATGTCTACCTTGTACTGGAGTCTAAATTGAATGGTTTCTTCTTCATAGCCACTGAAACTCTATGGCTCTTCCTCGCTAATTCTTCAAGAAGACGTTGTTGCGAATGTTGAAGAAGCATATCACACAGGAGTCGTCAAATGTAACTGTAAGGATACGTGACATTCGTTTACCTCATTCATAAGTGAGAGAATAAGCAGAATGTCCGGTGTTGTGACGTTTTTTTTTCGTTAATTCATCCTTTTTCATTCACATGCACTCTCTAGAACAAAATTTAAGAATTCGCCCCAAATTTATAAACTTACATTTGCTGTTTACAACATTTTTAAAATTCAGTTTCACCTCACCTAAGAAGTGTTTATTATTTCGCTGTGCTCGGAAATTTTCATTGATGATGGGAATCAAATGGTATCGTTTTAAATACAACAAACCATACGCTGATGAAATCTTCTACATAAGCCAATATTTATCTGTGCAACTGTGTAACACGGAGGCTTTTCATCAGAGAACTTTTTCATTCAGCTTCATCACTCTCATATAAGTAAGAGCTGCTTAGCTTAACGTTGACGCTATTTCAGAATGAAATAATCGACACTGAGCAATTACATTCTTAAACTGTCTGTTCCAAAATATAATCAAGGCTTCAGGTTATTTTCCCAACTGATTCAAACCAAAAGGAAAGAGTCAATTTTTTTTTAAGAAGTTAGATCTTCAATAACTTTGAACGACATTTGTGATTCAGTAAATCATTACCGGCCTTGGTGAATGCGTGTGTCGGCACCGCTGGTCAACAGGAACTTTCGCTGAGTCTGGAAACCGACAGGTCAGTCAATCACCGCAGCTGATCCAGGAACCATCACCGAGAGCTGTTAAGATGATCCCTGGATACGGAGGCTGGACTCACTCTCCTTCTCGGTCAATACAGCGGCCAGGGAACTATGCAATCACCGCACACCGGCCAGATTGGTCTGGTCTCTAGAAAGTGAGGAATTTGTGTTTTATTTTATTGAAAGCAATTCAATTCTTGCCGATGAAATAAGTTTGAAAATATTTTTGATTCTTTGGAAGGATTTTGGATTGTTTTTCCTCCGGAAAACGTCAAAAATTATGAACACACTACTTATATTTATAAGTACTTAACAAATGTCAATAGAAATCTTTCACCATGTATTTGAAGACCAAAGACGTAAACATTTAATTATCCATGCTCTGGAACCAGTTTACAACAAACCCAATATCATGAACTTGCCTGATGCAGTCACTAATCAATAACCAAGATCATAAATAAGAATAAAGAATATCAAGACAAAGAAGGAAGCTCACAGATTGCAACAGTTGCACTCATTTCCGGTGAGTACAACACTAGTAAAATGCTGAATCCATCCCGTGATGTGCTCGTGAAAGAATTTATTAAGACCACACCAATGCAGAATCAATCTAATTCTCAACCACAGTGGCGCTATCAATGAAATCGGCAGCTTAACTTGATGCCACTGAAACTAAAGAAGCGCAGGCTACGAAGCAAAAGTAGGTTTTCAATGTGCAGAATCATTGAAAGAAATTAGTATAAAGAAATGTCATTAAATTTGAAAGTGTGTATCATTGTAACATGGCACTAACTTTTTTAGGTCAGATATGAAAAGATATTCACAAAAATATTCACGATTCTTGCTGTTTTACAGAAATGTACAAACTGCTCTTTTTTATGTGCTCGGTAGTGCTTCTATCTTGAAATCATTAATCTTTTTCGATTTAATTTAACATTAAACTTCTTGCTGATGCTATGTATGGATGAAAAATACTAAAACTCCCAAAATTATTAATACTAATATGAGTGAGCTGCATCACTTGCAATCGCTGAAAATTATTGGTGTATTCCCAAATTCTATCTATATATTCTGCGATTGAAAATTGACGCGTAGATAATGGAACAGGACAGTTTCATCAGGTAGTTTCAAAAACATCTGTTATGAAACAGAAGAGTAAATATAAGTCACAAGCACACCCAGCTATAAAATGTGAATTTGGCCTTATTTAAAAACCATATTTTGAAATTCTGGTGCATTACAGAAGTATCAATTAATAATTAGAAACTTTAAAGTTACTTAGTTTGATCTGTGCCTTTCAGAGCACACTCCAAGACACGTACTTTCAATGTAATAAAACGACTTCTTTCAAGGCGAAATTCTCAGACTTGAATAAATGAGGATATTGCGACTTCTAAGGAGCCCCTTTGTTTCTTTTGTTCCATTGTATACGGCATCAATTTCCTCGGAACTTTGAACTTCATTTACGGCTGGTGACTTGTGAGGGCTCGTAATGCTTCCAGGAAGACCGTTTTTAATTTCAGGTTCATACTTGGAATGATATTTCTGGATTCGATGTTAGTTCTAACAAATTCAACTGCTGGACTCTGCGAGGTAAATTCGATGATTTTGTAGGATGAGGCGAAAAATGAGAATGAAACTTTTCCGTCTGATTTAATTTTGTCGCCGCCTGCATGCATGTTTTTCGCCGCTCAAGTAATTAAACCGCTTGGGCGACGTAAACCATGCATGCTTCGGCGAAAAAGTTAGACTGGGATGCACCTTCTGTTGCAACCAATTGGTGATGTCTAACAGCAGAAAAATAAAGTTTTAGCACTTCAAATGGCAACCCACTGATGGCAGGTTTAATGATTTTAGTTACATTTAAACGACAATTAATTTTGGAACCTTTAAATAAATGTAATGTCTCAAACCAGGAATACTTCAAAAGTGTAGTTCTTTACAAATGTTGAATCAAAAATAAAAACTCACTTGCTGAGGTAAAGTAGCAAAATATGGAGTTTTTTAAGTCGTTTTTCAAATTTCATGCGTTACTTCACTATTTTAGTAGATTGTACCCACTTTGTAGCTCCACCTTAATTAACCTCTTGAAACCGATCGTTTGTAAACGAATTAGCTGGCTGTTTTGAAGTTTTTATATTCTAGTCATCTAAATCGAGTCAAGTCAGGTCACTCTAAAAATAATTTATTGTTTGGTACACTACTACGCCTCGTCTAAGAAGAATTTTAAACCTCCACTTGAAAGGTTTTTGGTGTAATATACCTTGTTTACTGGATGCAACGAACAAATCTCACATATGAAGCTTTTGAGATCATATGAAAACAGAAAAGAGTCATGCATAAATTAGTTCATCAATTCAAATATTACTCATCACAAACACGCGTGTTGAGAAAAATAATTCACAAATGAAATAAAAATTGCAACATCTCAAACGACCTCTTCTGGCAGTGTTTGTGTCGTTAGCTATTACTTTGTGATTGGGCTGCAGATCTCACCTAGGCACAACAGCTAACGATTTCATGTTTCTTATTTTCTTCACAGTGTTTTATTCGAGGAGCATTGAAATGTTTCATTTATTTTTATCCACGGACATTGTCACTGCTTAAAACACTCACGCTGATCGAAATTTTTACCTTTAGATTCATTCTGGTGTAATTTCTGCCGGTTAACTTCAATATTGGCTTACCAAAGAAGGGTTCTTTGCAAAGTGAGTGACCTTGGATTCCTGAAATACGCCTCCAATAAAGAATGTGATTCAAAATGTTGACAAAAAGGCACCAAAGGACTCCTGAACAAATCCTTTCTTCTGATACAGAAGTGGAATCCGATAGAAAAACTAATAAAGTAGCAACATTTTCTCAGCGTGAGAAACATGTAGCACAGCCTTCTAGGTTTCTCAGAAAACAACCTAAGGTCATATATGCAAGGCGTAAATTTTGCTCATGAGAATTTCATTCAACCATTTTTTTAATTGAAATTCCCTTGAGCCCACACCCGGTAAAATAATACACTGTTAAGGTAAAATAAATATACAATAAATTGGAACCTCACACGTGTACGTTTGAAAACATGATTAGAAATGATTTTGACGCAACACAGTAAGCTTAAATTAAAATCCAGTCAATTTTAAAACATGGTCGTGATTGATGTAGGTGCTTTACAAGTTGTGCTGAATGCTTCATGAACGTAGGTTCTCCTCGTAACTGACTCATTTCCAGGCAACCTGTAAATTTTGCAGAGTTATCACTTGAGGGCAGACGCATATTTTACATGTAAGAGCAACCTTCCTTTGTTACCTACGCATAGTCAACCTGGCGCTGAACTTTTCATTGAGCCCTTACCCTGAATGGTCTTTGCTTTTGGCACTGTTTTGTGAGTTGAAATGCATTCTAGGTGTAGGTTTTCTCCCCCATGATGAGTTGTTCTTTTATGTCCCTCTGAACTTAAAATGCTGTCAAAACACTAAAACTAACGCAAGACAGACTCACTTAGAATTGGCCTGAAGAAAAAATCACTTACTAAAAAATAAATCTACTATTATGTGAATCTCTCAATTAACGTTACCTAATTATTCATTCCAAGTTTTCGCCGAAGAAATTTGAAATAACATCATTTGGGTTTGATAGATAATTTTTTTGATCGTAGGGTTACAAGAATTTTTTCGGAAAATTTTAATTTCCGACGTTCTCATCTCATGTATTTCCTTTTGGTGAGCTAACTTTTGCTACAGTATGTCAATCAATCAACGGTCATACCTCGTTAAACTACGCACAACCCTGATAACTTCCAATTAAATTTGTCTCCAATTTACAGGTCGCAAAATTATGCGCGAGCAAAACATTCTTCGAAAGCATCACTTTATAAAGAAGGCACATCCTGAGCTCCAGCGAGTGATATTCCACTTATCGAGAGGACGTTGAAAGCCGAGCCTTTTAATTTGATTGCAAACCGACCTTGCATTTTGCGAGAAACGCCGCTCTGTTTCCCACTTTTAATGCGATTGCCTCGTCAGAGTGACATGCGCGTTCAGAGCGAGTCCGCCACGCAAATGACAGCTTAAACGAGGAGCGAAGGGCGAATGTAGTCTTCATTCAGTATCAAAACTGGGGAGAACATAACAGCTGAACGATCGTTGCAACATCTAGTTTTCTCACCTTTCGTTATTCTAGAAAGTCGTTCATTTGAGTCAGGAAAGCTCATCAGTATTCTACAAGTATTAATGTTTTGTTGTTCTTAGTATTTCTTCTTAAGTACAAATATGTCCAGGGCTCAGTAACTGATGACTTTTATTTTTTTCGGATATAAGTTTTCTTCCTCATGAAATACGAAAGTTACTTGTAGTTATAATAGCAGAGCGTAAAAAGGAAAGAGTGAAAAATTCGATCGTGAACTAGCCAAGGAAATGGAACATTTGATGAACAGTTTGAACGAACAAACCCTTAAAAATAAATTGTGTGAATCAAAGTCTGAGAGTCAAATTGAAAATAAACCAAATTCTACCTCAGGTAGGAAAAGATTTTTAAAAACTTGATTGTAATTGGTGAAATGAGACTTAACTTCAAGAACTTGGGTAAAACTACACGACTTGGGATATCTATTCGCTAACGTTTCAACTAATGTACATATATTAGTACTAATGTCATCCCAATCTTGTCGCGAATATTCAATAATGGCTTTAGCAAAAAATAAATACAGAACTATAAGTTCACAAATGAGGTTAGGCTAACTGTGCATGCTAAGAGGTGGCCGTCGAGAAAGAAGCCATACGTAACGAGAGAGTTATAAATAAAAAAATTTAAATACAAATGAAATTCACAAATTTCATTTCAAAAAAATGTAATCAAAATGTTTTCTACAGATCTTGTGATACATGCTAGTAGAGGCACGGACGATTTGTATTGTTTAAAGCAAATCACAAGCGTGAAATTTTGAATAATGTTTACGTTATTTTTGACCCCTCTTATGAGAAAAGGATTGTATTCAGTGACATTAAAAAATTTCATACGAATGCAAAAATAAAAACTATTTTCAAGGATACCTGTAGCTGCTTCAAGACTATACACTAAACTTACAGCGCAGTCAAATTTCGAGCCTGATTACGACATTTTAATTCTTGAGATAGTTTCCCCTTTTATTCCTACTGTCTAAATTTATTAGAACGAAGAATGTACACAGTGTTAAACTCCACTAGCTGTACGTGACATCCAGTTGACTCGAGAAAAACAGTGTTAGGATTTTTTTTTCGTGGCTTAACCGTGAAGACTAACCATGTTTTTTCTTGTTTAAATCTAGTTTTTATCAAAGCTTACGAGGGAAAATGCATGTTCAAATCCTCAGAGCCCAATCTCTTTGACCCAATGTGACTGCTAAATTAACATCTTAGACAAAAAAAAGTAAGCACGTTTTTCACTCAATGCGATTTAAGCCAACTAGCAAATGTGTAGATTAATTTGAAGTTACATTGCTTTTTGGGTTCTCAGGCCTGTGTGATTAAATTTTTATAGATAATTAAAGCTAAAATACATTTTCACCCGAAGTTTTATTTTATTTCAGAATCTTGAGTTACTATCGTTAAATGTTCGCTATTTCAACTTCTAATTATAAGTTTTTCAACTAATCTGTTAATAATTTCCTTCTTGTTTTTAGCTTAGAAATAAAATCATTCATCAAGCTGAATCATTAGTGGAAACAACAATCTAGCAGGTTTACAAAATGTTGCTTAATGAAATGCTGAATAATATCTTTCTTTTTGACATTCTAAAATTCTTCGGCATACCTCAGGACTCAGTAAGAATTCAATTTATCAGCAATCAGTGTTTTTTTTCATTAGATCTCCAATCAAGGGAATTGAGCACACCGATGACAGCAATCGATTTGAATAATCGGCTCTTCTCCCCTTAAGACGCTGAGTGCTACAGCTAATTAAAGGGAGCCTTAAACCTAATGAGTGTCGGATGAGATTGAACCAGAGCGCTCATAGTCTATTTCAGGTCCCTGTCTTGGTCTGGTTTCCTCTCGTTCAAGCCACAGTTCTCCAGGCCAAGGCGAAACTGGAGTGAAATCTTTTTCTTGGAAATCTCCACTTTGGCTCTCGTAAACTTTCGAGACTAGATGCTTGGAGTTGCTGATTTCAACTTTGAATGCAGTTCAGAAATGCTGCAATTACCCAAACAAGAACAGATCCATTAGGATAATTTCTTTAACAGAAACTGCTGGTTTGTAAATTCTGTTTATTTAAGGTCAACGATAGGGACAAATTTCAATGGTTTAATTTTAGCGCTGTGTAATCGTGAAATAGTATTTTCAACATTTAGGATGATACAGTGATTGGTAAAATTAGCGGTGAGTCATTTTAAAATATATGCGGAAACGTTTTAGGAGATTCATCATTACCATTTCGGTTTACTGCTTATGAAAACGTGTAGACATGCACACGTGAGAAATTTTCAGAAGTTTCAAGGCCCTAGCGCAATTTTTTCCGACTTTGTAGAAAAAAATATACTGTGACAAGATATTACACCTTTTTTCGTTTTATAACCCCATTCTTTCAAAATGTACCGACGAACTGCAAATTTAACAACGATGAACCATTGAATATAACAGAGAATAGAAATATAGAGACAGTGTCGCAAAAAATAGCAACAACGACAAATTATAGCGACACCCAGCAAAATGAACGACAGTGAAACTATACATCAGAACAAAGAAACAATGTGTAGTGACAGAGTCGGTTTATTAAAACAACGTTCAAAAAGGCTAACAATTATACAAAAAATAGTAACGTGCGTATATATTATTGTAACAAATTAACAATTTTTGACACAATTATTTATCCGCAAAATAAACAGTAAAGTAGCCATTTAGCGTAGTACATAATGCACACTGAAACTTGGCACACAAAATTATTGATAATTACAATAAAGAATGAATATCATATGTGAGAAATTGAAACTATGCAAAAAAAGTATCTCGTTGATTAAGGCTCTAGATCAAGTAGGTGTTGGCATGGGTGTAGTTGTCTGCCGCAATGGCTGGAGTGACAAACGGCACGCACGTGTCTATGACA